>JAJSSI010000037.1:0-101443 GCA_031841125.1 Acanthococcus lagerstroemiae | reverse complement strand
TAGTATGGAGAAATTTTCAAAATTTGAGAAATTCGAAAATTTCGAATTAATGAGTGTTTCTTACTCAATTTTTCACGCTAAGTTCGAATTCGTTGTTCCAATTTGGCGGCGACCCTTCGTTCCGGAGATACACCCAAAAAAGTTGGAAAAATTGATCAATTTGGTACAAAAAATGACTCTAGCTCAATTTTGACAACGGATTTGAATTCGTCTCGAAAAATTGAGTAATAAGCGCCAGCGCCGACGCCGTAGCTCTCCGAAAATTTTTTCGCCCGAAAAAACACATGATGTATAGTATGGAGAAATTTTCAAAATTTGAGAAATTCGAAAATTTCGAATTAATGAGTGTTTCTTACTCAATTTTTCACGCTGAGTTCGAATTCGTTGTTCCAATTTGGCGGCGACCATTCGTTCCCGAGATACACCCAAAAAAGTTGGAAAAATTGATCAATTTGGTCCAAAAATGACTCTAGCTCAATTTTGACAACGGATTTGAATTCGTCTCGAAAAATTGAGTAATAGGCGCCAGCGCCGACGCCGTAGCTCTCCGAAAATTTTTTCGCCCGAAAAAACACATGCTGTATAGTATGGAGAAATTTTCAAAATTTGAGAAATTCGAAAATTTCGAATTAATGAGTGTTTCTTACTCAATTTTTCACGCTGAGTTCGAATTCGTTGTTCCAATTTGGCGGCGACCCTTCGTTCCCGAGATACACCAAAAAAGTTGGAAAAATTGATCAATTTGGGTCAAAAATGACTCTAGCTCAATTTTGACAACGGATTTGAATTCGTCTCGAAAAATTGAGTAATAAGCGCCAGCGCCGACGCCGTAGCTCTCCGAAAATTTTTTCGCCCGAAAAAGCACATGATGTATAGTATGGAGAAATTTTCAAAATTTGAGAAATTCGAAAATTTCGAATTAATGAGTGTTTCTTACTCAATTTTTCACGCTGAGTTCGAATTCGTTGTTCCAATTTGGCGGCGACCCTTCGTTCCCGAGATACACCCAAAAAAGTTGGAAAAATTGATCAATTTGGGTCCAAAAATGACTCTAGCTCAATTTTGACAACGGATTTGAATTCGTCTCGAAAAATTGAGTAATAAGCGCAAGCGCCGACGCCGTAGCTCTCCGAAAATTTTTTCGCCCGAAAAAACACATGATGTTATAGTATGGAGAAATTTTCAAAATTTGAGAAATTCGAAAATTTCGAATTAATGAGTGTTTCTTACTCAATTTTTCACGCTGAGTTCGAATTCGTTGTTCCAATTTGGCGGCGACCCTTCGTTCCCGAGATACACCCAAAAAAGTTGGAAAAATTGATCAATTTGGGTCCAAAAATGACTCTAGCTCAATTTTGACAACGGATTTGAATTCGTCTCGAAAAATTGAGTAATAAGCGCCAGCGCCGACGCCGTAGCTCTCCGAAAATTTTTTCGCCCGAAAAAACACATGATGTATAGTATGGAGAAATTTTCAAAATTTGAGAAATTCGAAAATTTCGAATTAATGAGTGTTTCTTACTCAATTTTTCACGCTGAGTTCGAATTCGTTGTTCCAATTTGGCGGCGACCCTTCGTTCCCGAGATACACCCAAAAAAGTTGGAAAAATTGATCAATTTGGTTCAAAAAATGACTCTAGCTCAATTTTGACAACGGATTTGAATTCGTCTCGAAAAATTGAGTAATAGGCGCCAGCGCCGACGCCGTAGCTCTCAGAAATTTTTCGCCCGAAAAAACACATGCTGTATAGTATGGAGAAATTTTCAAAATTTGAGAAATTCGAAAATTTCGAATTAATGAGTGTTTCTTACTCAATTTTTCACGCTGAGTTCGAATTCGTTGTTCCAATTTGGCGGCGACCCTTCGTTCCCGAGATACACCAAAAAAGTTGGAAAAATTGATCAATTTGGTCCAAAAATGACTCTAGCTCAATTTTGACAACGGATTTGAATTCGTCTCGAAAAATTGAGTAATAAGCGCCAGCGCCGACGCCGTAGCTCTCCGAAAATTTTTCGCCCGAAAAAACACATGATGTATAATAGTATGGAGAAATTTTCAAAATTTGAGAAATTCGAAAATTTCGAATTAATGAGTGTTTCTTACTCAATTTTTTACGCTGAGTTCGAATTCGTTGTTCCAATTTGGCGGCGACCCTTCGTTCCCGAGATACACCCAAAAAAGTTGGAAAAATTGATCAATTTGGGTCCAAAAATGACTCTAGCTCAATTTTGACAACGGATTTGAATTCGTCTCGAAAAATTGAGTAATAAGCGCCAGCGCCGACGCCGTAGCTCTCGAAAAATTTTCGCGAAAAAAACACATGATGTATTATAGTATGGAGAAATTTTCAAAATTTGAGAAATTCGAAAATTTCGAATTAATGAGTGTTTCTTACTCAATTTTTCACGCTGAGTTCGAATTCGTTGTTCCAATTTGGCGGCGACCCTTCGTTCCCGAGATACACCCAAAAAAGTTGGAAAAATTGATCAATTTGGGTCCAAAAATGACTCTAGCTCAATTTTGACAACGGATTTGAATTCGTCTCGAAAAATTGAGTAATAAGCGCCAGCGCCGACGCCGTAGCTCTCCGAAAAATTTTCGCCCGAAAAAACACATGATGTGTATGGAGAAATTTTCAAAATTTGAGAAATTCGAAAATTTCGAATTAATGAGTGTTTCTTACTCAATTTTTCACGCTGAGTTCGAATTCGTTGTTCCAATTTGGCGGCGACCCTTCGTTCCCGAGATACACCCAAAAAAGTTGGAAAAATTGATCAATTTGGGTCCAAAAATGACTCTAGCTCAATTTTGACAACGGATTTGAATTCGTCTCGAAAAATTGAGTAATAAGCGCCAGCGCCGACGCCGTAGCTCTCCGAAAATTTTTTCGCCCGAAATAACACATGATGTATAGTATGGAGAAATTTTCAAAATTTGAGAAATTCGAAAATTTCGAATTAATGAGTGTTTCTTACTCAATTTTTCACGCTGAGTTCGAATTCGTTGTTCCAATTTGGCGGCGACCCTTCGTTCCCGAGATACACCTAAAAAGTTGGAAAAATTGATCAATTTGGGTCCAAAAAATGACTCTAGCTCATTTTGACAACGGATTTGAATTCGTCTCGAAAAATTGAGTAATAAGCGCCAGCGCCGACGCCGTAGCTCTCCGAAAATTTTTTCGCCCGAAAAAACACATGATGTTATAGTATGGAGAAATTTTCAAAATTTGAGAAATTCGAAAATTTCGAATTAATGAGTGTTTCTTACTCAATTTTTCACGCTGAGTTCGAATTCGTTGTTCCAATTTGGCGGCGACCCTTCGTTCCCGAGATACACCCAAAAAAGTTGGAAAAATTGATCAATTTGGGTCCAAAAATGACTCTAGCTCAATTTTGACAACGGATTTGAATTCGTCTCGAAAAATTGAGTAATAAGCGCCAGCGCCGACGCCGTAGCTCTCCGAAAATTTTTTCGCCCGAAAAAACACATGATGTATAGTATGGAGAAATTTTCAAAATTTGAGAAATTCGAAAATTTCGAATTAATGAGTGTTTCTTACTCAATTTTTCACGCTGAGTTCGAATTCGTTGTTCCAATTTGGCGGCGACCCTTCGTTCCCGAGATACACCCAAAAAAGTTGGAAAAATTGATCAATTTGGGTCCAAAAATGACTCTAGCTCAATTTTGACAACGGATTTGAATTCGTCTCGAAAAATTGAGTAATAAGCGCCAGCGCCGACGCCGTAGCTCTCCGAAAATTTTTTCGCCCGAAAAAAACACATGATGTATAGTATGGAGAAATTTTCAAAATTTGAGAAATTCGAAAAATTCGAATTAATGAGTGGTTCGTACTCAATTTTTCACGCTGAGTTCGAATTCGTTGTTCCAATTTGGCGGCGACCCTTCGTTCCCGAGATACACCCAAAAAAGTTGGAAAAATTGATCAATTTGTCCAAAAATGACTCTAGCTCAATTTTGACAACGGATTTGAATTCGTCTCGAAAAATTGAGTAATAAGCGCCAGCGCCGACACCGTAGCTCTCCGAAAAATTTTCGCTCGAAAAAACACATGATGTATAGTATGGAGAAATTTTCAAAATTTGAGAAATTCGAAAATTTCGAATTAATGAGTGTTTCTTACTCAATTTTTCACGCTGAGTTCGAATTCGTTGTTCCAATTTGGCGGCGACCCTTCGTTCCGGAGATACACCCAAAAAAGTTGGAAAAATTGATCAATTTGGGTCCAAAAATGACTCTAGCTCAATTTTGACAACGGATTTGAATTCGTCTCGAAAAATTGAGTAATAGCGCCAGCGCCGACGCCGTAGCTCTCCGAAAATTTTTTCGCCCGAAAAAACACATGATGATATAGTATGGAGAAATTTTCAAAATTTGAGAAATTCGAAAATTTCGAATTAATGAGTGTTTCTTACTCAATTTTTCACGCTGAGTTCGAATTCGTTGTTCCAATTTGGCGGCGACCCTTCGTTCCCGAGATACACCCAAAAAAGTTGGAAAAATTGATCAATTTGGGTCCAAAAATGACTCTAGCTCAATTTTGACAACGGATTTGAATTCGTCTCGAAAATTGAGTAATAAGCGCCAGCGCCGACGCCGTAGCTCTCCGAAAATTTTTCGCCCGAAAAAACACATGATGTATAGTATGGAGAAATTTTCAAAATTTGAGAAATTCGAAAATTTCGAATTAATGAGTGTTTCTTACTCAATTTTTCACGCTGAGTTCGAATTCGTTGTTCCAATTTGGCGGCGACCCTTCGTTCCCGAGATACACCCAAAAAAGTTGGAAAAATTGATCAATTTGGGTCCAAAAATGACTCTAGCTCAATTTTGACAACGGATTTGAATTCGTCTCGAAAAATTGAGTAATAAGCGCCAGCGCCGACGCCGTAGCTCTCCGAAAATTTTTTCGCCCGAAAAAACACATGATGTATATTGTATGGAGAAAATTTTCAAAATTGGAGAAATTCGAAAATTTCGAATTAATGAGTGTTTCTTACTCAATTTTTCACGCTGAGTTCGAATTCGTTGTTCCAATTTGGCGGCGACCCTTCGTTCCCGAGATACACCCAAAAAAGTTGGAAAAATTGATCAATTTGGTTCAAAAAATGACTCTAGCTCAATTTTGACAACGGATTTGAATTCGTCTCGAAAAATTGAGTAATAAGCGCCAGCGCCGACGCCGTAGCTCTCCGAAAATTTTTTCGCTAGAAAAAACACATGCTGTATAGTATGGAGAAATTTTCAAAATTTGAGAAATTCGAAATTTCGAATTAATGAGTGTTTCTTACTCAATTTTTCACGCTGAGTTCGAATTCGTTGTTCCAATTTGGCGGCGACCCTTCGTTCCCGAGATACACCCAAAAAAGTTGGAAAAATTGATCAATTTGGTCCAAAAATGACTCTAGCTCAATTTTGACAACGGATTTGAATTCGTCTCGAAAAATTGAGTAATAAGCGCCAGCGCCGACGCCGTAGCTCTCCGAAAATTTTTTCGCCCGAAAAAACACATGATGATATTAGTATGGAGAAATTTCAAAATTTGAGAAATTCGAAATTTCGAATTAATGAGTGTTTCTTACTCAATTTTTCACGCTGAGTTCGAATTCGTTGTTCCAATTTGGCGGCGACCCTTCGTTCCCGAGATACACCCAAAAAGTTGGAAAAATTGATCAATTTGGTCCAAAAATGACTCTAGCTCAATTTTGACAACGGATTTGAATTCGTCTCGAAAAATTGAGTAATAAGCGCCAGCGCCGACGCCGTAGCTCTCCGAAAATTTTTTCGCCCGAAAAAAACACATGATGTATAGTATGGAGAAAATTTTCAAATTTGAGAAATTCGAAATTTCGAATTAATGAGTGTTTTTACTCAATTTTTCACGCTGAGTTCGAATTCGTTGTTCCAATTTGGCGGCGACCCTTCGTTCCCGAGATACACCCAAAAAAGTTGGAAAAATTGATCAATTTGGGTCAAAAAATGACTCTAGCTCAATTTTGACAACGGATTTGAATTCGTCTCGAAAAATTGAGTAATAAGCGCCAGCGCCGACGCCGTAGCTCTCCGAAAATTTTTTCGCCCGAAAAAACACATGCTGTATAGTATGGAGAATTTTCAAAATTGAGAAATTCGAAAATTTCGAATTAATGAGTGTTTTTACTCAATTTTTCACGCTGAGTTCGAATTCGTTGTTCCAATTTGGCGGCGACCCTTCGTTCCCGAGATACACCCAAAAAAGTTGGAAAAATTGATCAATTTGGGTCCAAAAATGACTCTAGCTCAATTTTGACAACGGATTTGAATTCGTCTCGAAATATTGAGTAATAAGCGCCAGCGCCGACGCCGTAGCTCTCCGAAAATTTTTTCGCCCGAAAAACACATGATGTATAGTATGGAGAAATTTTCAAAATTTGAGAAATTCGAAAATTTCGAATTAATGAGTGTTTCTTACTCAATTTTTCACGCTGAGTTCGAATTCGTTGTTCCAATTTGGCGGCGACCCTTCGTTCCGAGATACACCCAAAAAAGTTGGAAAAATTGATCAATTTGGGTCCAAAAATGACTCTAGCTCAATTTTGACAACGGATTTGAATTCGTCTCGAAAAATTGAGTAATAAGCGCCAGCGCCGACGCCGTAGCTCTCCGAAAATTTTTTCGCCCGAAAAAACACATGATGTTATAGTATGGAGAAATTTTCAAAATTTGAGAAATTCGAAAATTTCGAATTAATGAGTGTTTCTTACTCAATTTTTCACGCTGAGTTCGAATTCGTTGTTCCAATTTGGCGGCGACCCTTCGTTCCCCAGATACACCAAAAAAGTTGGAAAAATTGATCAATTTGGGTCCAAAAATGACTCTAGCTCAATTTTGACAACGGATTTGAATTCGTCTCGAAAAATTGAGTAATAAGCGCAAGCGCCGACGCCGTAGCTCTCCGAAAATTTTTTCGCCCGAAAAACACATGATGTATAGTATGGAGAAATTTTCAAAATTTGAGAAATTCGAAAATTTCGAATTAATGAGTGTTTCTTACTCAATTTTTCACGCTGAGTTCGAATTCGTTGTTCCAATTTGGCGGCGACCCTTCGTTCCCGAGATACACCCAAAAAAGTTGGAAAAATTGATCAATTTGGTTCAAAAAATGACTCTAGCTCAATTTTGACAACGGATTTGAATTCGTCTCGAAAAATTGAGTAATAAGCGCCAGCGCCGACGCCGTAGCTCTCCGAAAATTTTTTCGCCCGAAAAAACACATGATGTATAGTATGGAGAAATTTTCAAAATTTGAGAAATTCGAAAATTTCGAATTAATGAGTGTTTCTTACTCAATTTTTCACGCTGAGTTCGAATTCGTTGTTCCAATTTGGCGGCGACCCTTCGTTCCGGAGATACACCCAAAAAAGTTGGAAAAATTGATCAATTTGGGTCCAAAAATGACTCTAGCTCAATTTTGACAACGGATTTGAATTCGTCTCGAAAAATTGAGTAATAAGCGCCAGCGCCGACGCCGTAGCTCTCCGAAAATTTTTTCGCCCGAAAAAACACATGATGTATAGTATGGAGAAATTTTCAAAATTTGAGAAATTCGAAAATTTCGAATTAATGAGTGTTTCTTACTCAATTTTTCACGCTGAGTTCGAATTCGTTGTTCCAATTTGGCGGCGACCCTTCGTTCCCGAGATACACCCAAAAAAGTTGGAAAAATTGATCAATTTGGGTCCAAAAATGACTCTAGCTCAATTTTGACAACGGATTTGAATTCGTCTCGAAAAATTGAGTAATAAGCGCCAGCGCCGACGCCGTAGCTCTCCGAAAATTTTTTCGCCCGAAAAAACACATGATGTATAGTATGGAGAAATTTTCAAAATTTGAGAAATTCGAAAATTTCGAATTAATGAGTGTTTCTTACTCAATTTTTCACGCTGAGTTCGAATTCGTTGTTCCAATTTGGCGGCGACCCTTCGTTCCCGAGATACACCCAAAAAAGTTGGAAAAATTGATCAATTTGGGTCCAAAAATGACTCTAGCTCAATTTTGACAACGGATTTGAATTCGTCTCGAAAAATTGAGTAATAAGCGCCAGCGCCGACGCCGTAGCTCTCCGAAAATTTTTTCGCCCGAAAAAACACATGATGTATAGTATGGAGAAATTTTCAAAATTTGAGAAATTCGAAAATTTCGAATTAATGAGTGTTTCTTACTCAATTTTTCACGCTGAGTTCGAATTCGTTGTTCCAATTTGGCGGCGACCCTTCGTTCCCGAGATACACCCAAAAAAGTTGGAAAAATTGATCAATTTGGGTCAAAAAATGACTCTAGCTCAATTTTGACAACGGATTTGAATTCGTCTCGAAAAATTGAGTAATAAGCGCCAGCGCCGACGCCGTAGCTCTCCGAAAATTTTTTCGCCCGAAAAAACACATGATGTATAGTATGGAGAAATTTTCAAAATTTGAGAAATTCGAAAATTTCGAATTAATGAGTGTTTCTTACTCAATTTTTCACGCTGAGTTCGAATTCGTTGTTCCAATTTGGCGGCGACCCTTCGTTCCGAGATACACCCAAAAAAGTTGGAAAAATTGATCAATTTGGGTCAAAAAATGACTCTAGCTCAATTTTGACAACGGATTTGAATTCGTCTCGAAAAATTGAGTAATAAGCGCCAGCGCCGACGCCGTAGCTCTCCGAAAATTTTTTCGCCCGAAAAACACATGATGTATAGTATGGAGAAATTTTCAAAATTTGAGAAATTCGAAAATTTCGAATTAATGAGTGTTTCTTACTCAATTTTTCACGCTGAGTTCGAATTCGTTGTTCCAATTTGGCGGCGACCCTTCGTTCCCGAGATACACCAAAAAAGTTGGAAAAATTGATCAATTTGGGTCAAAAAATGACTCTAGCTCAATTTTGACAACGGATTTGAATTCGTCTCGAAAAATTGAGTAATAAGCGCCAGCGCCGACGCCGTAGCTCTCCGAAAATTTTTTCGCCCGAAAAAACACATGATGTATAGTATGGAGAAATTTTCAAAATTTGAGAAATTCGAAAATTTCGAATTAATGAGTGTTTCTTACTCAATTTTTCACGCTGAGTTCGAATTCGTTGTTCCAATTTGGCGGCGACCCTTCGTTCCCGAGATACACCCAAAAAAGTTGGAAAAATTGATCAATTTGGGTCCAAAAATGACTCTAGCTCAATTTTGACAACGGATTTGAATTCGTCTCGAAAAATTGAGTAATAAGCGCCAGCGCCGACGCCGTAGCTCTCCGAAAATTTTTTCGCCCGAAAAAACACATGATGTATAGTATGGAGAAATTTTCAAAATTTGAGAAATTCGAAAATTTCGAATTAATGAGTGTTTCTTACTCAATTTTTCACGCTGAGTTCGAATTCGTTGTTCCAATTTGGCGGCGACCCTTCGTTCCCGAGATACACCCAAAAAAGTTGGAAAAATTGATCAATTTGGGTCCAAAAATGACTCTAGCTCAATTTTGACAACGGATTTGAATTCGTCTCGAAAAATTGAGTAATAAGCGCCAGCGCCGACGCCGTAGCTCTCCGAAAATTTTTTCGCCCGAAAAAACACATGATGTATAGTATGGAGAAATTTTCAAAATTTGAGAAATTCGAAAATTTCGAATTAATGAGTGTTTCTTACTCAATTTTTCACGCTGAGTTCGAATTCGTTGTTCCAATTTGGCGGCGACCCTTCGTTCCGAGATACACCCAAAAAAGTTGGAAAAATTGATCAATTTGGGTCAAAAATGACTCTAGCTCAATTTTGACAACGGATTTGAATTCGTCTCGAAAAATTGAGTAATAAGCGCCAGCGCCGACGCCGTAGCTCTCCGAAAATTTTTTCGCCCGAAAAAACACATGATGTATAGTATGGAGAAATTTTCAAAATTTGAGAAATTCGAAAATTTCGAATTAATGAGTGTTTCTTACTCAATTTTTCACGCTGAGTTCGAATTCGTTGTTCCAATTTGGCGGCGACCCTTCGTTCCCGAGATACACCCAAAAAAGTTGGAAAAATTGATCAATTTGGGTCCAAAAATGACTCTAGCTCAATTTTGACAACGGATTTGAATTCGTCTCGAAAAATTGAGTAATAAGCGCCAGCGCCGACGCCGTAGCTCTCCGAAAATTTTTTCGCCCGAAAAAACACATGATGTATAGTATGGAGAAATTTTCAAAATTTGAGAAATTCGAAAATTTCGAATTAATGAGTGTTTCTTACTCAATTTTTCACGCTGAGTTCGAATTCGTTGTTCCAATTTGGCGGCGACCCTTCGTTCCCGAGATACACCCAAAAAAGTTGGAAAAATTGATCAATTTGGGTCCAAAAATGACTCTAGCTCAATTTTGACAACGGATTTGAATTCGTCTCGAAAAATTGAGTAATAAGCGCCAGCGCCGACGCCGTAGCTCTCCGAAAATTTTTTCGCCCGAAAAAACACATGATGTATAGTATGGAGAAATTTTCAAAATTTGAGAAATTCGAAAATTTCGAATTAATGAGTGTTTCTTACTCAATTTTTCACGCTGAGTTCGAATTCGTTGTTCCAATTTGGCGGCGACCCTTCGTTCCCGAGATACACCCAAAAAAGTTGGAAAAATTGATCAATTTGGGTCCAAAAATGACTCTAGCTCAATTTTGACAACGGATTTGAATTCGTCTCGAAAAATTGAGTAATAAGCGCCAGCGCCGACGCCGTAGCTCTCCGAAAATTTTTTCGCCCGAAAAAACACATGATGTATAGTATGGAGAAATTTTCAAAATTTGAGAAATTCGAAAATTTCGAATTAATGAGTGTTTCTTACTCAATTTTTCACGCTGAGTTCGAATTCGTTGTTCCAATTTGGCGGCGACCCTTCGTTCCCGAGATACACCCAAAAAAGTTGGAAAAATTGATCAATTTGGGTCCAAAAATGACTCTAGCTCAATTTTGACAACGGATTTGAATTCGTCTCGAAAAATTGAGTAATAAGCGCCAGCGCCGACGCCGTAGCTCTCCGAAAATTTTTTCGCCCGAAAAAACACATGATGTATAGTATGGAGAAATTTTCAAAATTTGAGAAATTCGAAAATTTCGAATTAATGAGTGTTTCTTACTCAATTTTTCACGCTGAGTTCGAATTCGTTGTTCCAATTTGGCGGCGACCCTTCGTTCCCGAGATACACCCAAAAAAGTTGGAAAAATTGATCAATTTGGGTCAAAAAATGACTCTAGCTCAATTTTGACAACGGATTTGAATTCGTCTCGAAAAATTGAGTAATAAGCGCCAGCGCCGACGCCGTAGCTCTCCGAAAATTTTTTCGCCCGAAAAAACACATGATGTATAGTATGGAGAAATTTTCAAAATTTGAGAAATTCGAAAATTTCGAATTAATGAGTGTTTCTTACTCAATTTTTCACGCTGAGTTCGAATTCGTTGTTCCAATTTGGCGGCGACCCTTCGTTCCCGAGATACACCCAAAAAAGTTGGAAAAATTGATCAATTTGGGTCCAAAAATGACTCTAGCTCAATTTTGACAACGGATTTGAATTCGTCTCGAAAAATTGAGTAATAAGCGCCAGCGCCGACGCCGTAGCTCTCCGAAAATTTTTTCGCCCGAAAAAACACATGATGTATAGTATGGAGAAATTTTCAAAATTTGAGAAATTCGAAAATTTCGAATTAATGAGTGTTTCTTACTCAATTTTTCACGCTGAGTTCGAATTCGTTGTTCCAATTTGGCGGCGACCCTTCGTTCCCGAGATACACCCAAAAAAGTTGGAAAAATTGATCAATTTGGGTCAAAAAATGACTCTAGCTCAATTTTGACAACGGATTTGAATTCGTCTCGAAAAATTGAGTAATAAGCGCCAGCGCCGACGCCGTAGCTCTCCGAAAATTTTTTCGCCCGAAAAAACACATGATGTATAGTATGGAGAAATTTTCAAAATTTGAGAAATTCGAAAATTTCGAATTAATGAGTGTTTCTTACTCAATTTTTCACGCTGAGTTCGAATTCGTTGTTCCAATTTGGCGGCGACCCTTCGTTCCCGAGATACACCCAAAAAAGTTGGAAA
Source organism: Acanthococcus lagerstroemiae (assembly GCA_031841125.1). NCBI lineage: Eukaryota > Metazoa > Arthropoda > Insecta > Hemiptera > Eriococcidae > Acanthococcus > Acanthococcus lagerstroemiae. Next base: position 89,347 of record JAJSSI010000037.1, on the reverse strand, counting down.
AATTGATCAATTTGGTCCAAAAATGACTCTAGCTCAATTTTGACAACGGATTTGAATTCGTCTCGAAAAATTGAGTAATAAGCGCCAGCGCCGACGCCGTAGCTCTCCGAAAATTTTTTCGCCCGAAAAAACACATGATGTATAGTATGGAGAAATTTTCAAAATTTGAGAAATTCGAAAATTTCGAATTAATGAGTGTTTCTTACTCAATTTTTCACGCTGAGTTCGAATTCGTTGTTCCAATTTGGCGGCGACCCTTCGTTCCCGAGATACACCCAAAAAAGTTGGAAAAATTGATCAATTTGGGTCAAAAAATGACTCTAGCTCAATTTTGACAACGGATTTGAATTCGTCTCGAAAAATTGAGTAATAAGCGCCAGCGCCGACGCCGTAGCTCTCCGAAAATTTTTTCGCCCGAAAAAACACATGATGTATAGTATGGAGAAATTTTCAAAATTTGAGAAATTCGAAAATTTCGAATTAATGAGTGTTTCTTACTCAATTTTTCACGCTGAGTTCGAATTCGTTGTTCCAATTTGGCGGCGACCCTTCGTTCCCGAGATACACCCAAAAAAGTTGGAAAAATTGATCAATTTGGGTCAAAAAATGACTCTAGCTCAATTTTGACAACGGATTTGAATTCGTCTCGAAAAATTGAGTAATAAGCGCCAGCGCCGACGCCGTAGCTCTCCGAAAATTTTTTCGCCCGAAAAAACACATGATGTATAGTATGGAGAAATTTTCAAAATTTGAGAAATTCGAAAATTTCGAATTAATGAGTGTTTCTTACTCAATTTTTCACGCTGAGTTCGAATTCGTTGTTCCAATTTGGCGGCGACCCTTCGTTCCCGAGATACACCCAAAAAAGTTGGAAAAATTGATCAATTTGGGTCAAAAATGACTCTAGCTCAATTTTGACAACGGATTTGAATTCGTCTCGAAAAATTGAGTAATAAGCGCCAGCGCCGACGCCGTAGCTCTCCGAAAATTTTTTCGCCCGAAAAAACACATGATGTATAGTATGGAGAAATTTTCAAAATTTGAGAAATTCGAAAATTTCGAATTAATGAGTGTTTCTTACTCAATTTTTCACGCTGAGTTCGAATTCGTTGTTCCAATTTGGCGGCGACCCTTCGTTCCCGAGATACACCCAAAAAAGTTGGAAAAATTGATCAATTTGGGTCAAAAAATGACTCTAGCTCAATTTTGACAACGGATTTGAATTCGTCTCGAAAAATTGAGTAATAAGCGCCAGCGCCGACGCCGTAGCTCTCCGAAAATTTTTTCGCCCGAAAAAACACATGATGTATAGTATGGAGAAATTTTCAAAATTTGAGAAATTCGAAAATTTCGAATTAATGAGTGTTTCTTACTCAATTTTTCACGCTGAGTTCGAATTCGTTGTTCCAATTTGGCGGCGACCCTTCGTTCCCGAGATACACCCAAAAAAGTTGGAAAAATTGATCAATTTGGGTCAAAAATGACTCTAGCTCAATTTTGACAACGGATTTGAATTCGTCTCGAAAAATTGAGTAATAAGCGCCAGCGCCGACGCCGTAGCTCTCCGAAAATTTTTTCGCCCGAAAAAACACATGATGTATAGTATGGAGAAATTTTCAAAATTTGAGAAATTCGAAAATTTCGAATTAATGAGTGTTTCTTACTCAATTTTTCACGCTGAGTTCGAATTCGTTGTTCCAATTTGGCGGCGACCCTTCGTTCCCGAGATACACCCAAAAAAGTTGGAAAAATTGATCAATTTGGGTCAAAAATGACTCTAGCTCAATTTTGACAACGGATTTGAATTCGTCTCGAAAAATTGAGTAATAAGCGCCAGCGCCGACGCCGTAGCTCTCCGAAAATTTTTTCGCCCGAAAAAACACATGATGTATAGTATGGAGAAATTTTCAAAATTTGAGAAATTCGAAAATTTCGAATTAATGAGTGTTTCTTACTCAATTTTTCACGCTGAGTTCGAATTCGTTGTTCCAATTTGGCGGCGACCCTTCGTTCCCGAGATACACCCAAAAAAGTTGGAAAAATTGATCAATTTGGGTCCAAAAATGACTCTAGCTCAATTTTGACAACGGATTTGAATTCGTCTCGAAAAATTGAGTAATAAGCGCCAGCGCCGACGCCGTAGCTCTCCGAAAATTTTTTCGCCCGAAAAAACACATGATGTATAGTATGGAGAAATTTTCAAAATTTGAGAAATTCGAAAATTTCGAATTAATGAGTGTTTCTTACTCAATTTTTCACGCTGAGTTCGAATTCGTTGTTCCAATTTGGCGGCGACCCTTCGTTCCCGAGATACACCCAAAAAAGTTGGAAAAATTGATCAATTTGGGTCAAAAAATGACTCTAGCTCAATTTTGACAACGGATTTGAATTCGTCTCGAAAAATTGAGTAATAAGCGCCAGCGCCGACGCCGTAGCTCTCCGAAAATTTTTTCGCCCGAAAAAACACATGATGTATAGTATGGAGAAATTTTCAAAATTTGAGAAATTCGAAAATTTCGAATTAATGAGTGTTTCTTACTCAATTTTTCACGCTGAGTTCGAATTCGTTGTTCCAATTTGGCGGCGACCCTTCGTTCCCGAGATACACCCAAAAAAGTTGGAAAAATTGATCAATTTGGGTCCAAAAATGACTCTAGCTCAATTTTGACAACGGATTTGAATTCGTCTCGAAAAATTGAGTAATAAGCGCCAGCGCCGACGCCGTAGCTCTCCGAAAATTTTTTCGCCCGAAAAAACACATGATGTATAGTATGGAGAAATTTTCAAAATTTGAGAAATTCGAAAATTTCGAATTAATGAGTGTTTCTTACTCAATTTTTCACGCTGAGTTCGAATTCGTTGTTCCAATTTGGCGGCGACCCTTCGTTCCCGAGATACACCCAAAAAAGTTGGAAAAATTGATCAATTTGGGTCCAAAAAATGACTCTAGCTCAATTTTGACAACGGATTTGAATTCGTCTCGAAAAATTGAGTAATAAGCGCCAGCGCCGACGCCGTAGCTCTCCGAAAATTTTTTCGCCCGAAAAAACACATGATGTATAGTATGGAGAAATTTTCAAAATTTGAGAAATTCGAAAATTTCGAATTAATGAGTGTTTCTTACTCAATTTTTCACGCTGAGTTCGAATTCGTTGTTCCAATTTGGCGGCGACCCTTCGTTCCCGAGATACACCCAAAAAAGTTGGAAAAATTGATCAATTTGGGTCCAAAAATGACTCTAGCTCAATTTTGACAACGGATTTGAATTCGTCTCGAAAAATTGAGTAATAAGCGCCAGCGCCGACGCCGTAGCTCTCCGAAAATTTTTTCGCCCGAAAAAACACATGATGTATAGTATGGAGAAATTTTCAAAATTTGAGAAATTCGAAAATTTCGAATTAATGAGTGTTTCTTACTCAATTTTTCACGCTGAGTTCGAATTCGTTGTTCCAATTTGGCGGCGACCCTTCGTTCCCGAGATACACCCAAAAAAGTTGGAAAAATTGATCAATTTGGGTCCAAAAATGACTCTAGCTCAATTTTGACAACGGATTTGAATTCGTCTCGAAAAATTGAGTAATAAGCGCCAGCGCCGACGCCGTAGCTCTCCGAAAATTTTTTCGCCCGAAAAAACACATGATGTATAGTATGGAGAAATTTTCAAAATTTGAGAAATTCGAAAATTTCGAATTAATGAGTGTTTCTTACTCAATTTTTCACGCTGAGTTCGAATTCGTTGTTCCAATTTGGCGGCGACCCTTCGTTCCCGAGATACACCCAAAAAAGTTGGAAAAATTGATCAATTTGGGTCAAAAATGACTCTAGCTCAATTTTGACAACGGATTTGAATTCGTCTCGAAAAATTGAGTAATAAGCGCCAGCGCCGACGCCGTAGCTCTCCGAAAATTTTTTCGCCCGAAAAAACACATGATGTATAGTATGGAGAAATTTTCAAAATTTGAGAAATTCGAAAATTTCGAATTAATGAGTGTTTCTTACTCAATTTTTCACGCTGAGTTCGAATTCGTTGTTCCAATTTGGCGGCGACCCTTCGTTCCCGAGATACACCCAAAAAAGTTGGAAAAATTGATCAATTTGGGTCCAAAAATGACTCTAGCTCAATTTTGACAACGGATTTGAATTCGTCTCGAAAAATTGAGTAATAAGCGCCAGCGCCGACGCCGTAGCTCTCCGAAAATTTTTTCGCCCGAAAAAACACATGATGTATAGTATGGAGAAATTTTCAAAATTTGAGAAATTCGAAAATTTCGAATTAATGAGTGTTTCTTACTCAATTTTTCACGCTGAGTTCGAATTCGTTGTTCCAATTTGGCGGCGACCCTTCGTTCCCGAGATACACCCAAAAAAGTTGGAAAAATTGATCAATTTGGGTCCAAAAATGACTCTAGCTCAATTTTGACAACGGATTTGAATTCGTCTCGAAAAATTGAGTAATAAGCGCCAGCGCCGACGCCGTAGCTCTCCGAAAATTTTTTCGCCCGAAAAAACACATGATGTATAGTATGGAGAAATTTTCAAAATTTGAGAAATTCGAAAATTTCGAATTAATGAGTGTTTCTTACTCAATTTTTCACGCTGAGTTCGAATTCGTTGTTCCAATTTGGCGGCGACCCTTCGTTCCCGAGATACACCCAAAAAAGTTGGAAAAATTGATCAATTTGGGTCAAAAAATGACTCTAGCTCAATTTTGACAACGGATTTGAATTCGTCTCGAAAAATTGAGTAATAAGCGCCAGCGCCGACGCCGTAGCTCTCCGAAAATTTTTTCGCCCGAAAAAACACATGATGTATAGTATGGAGAAATTTTCAAAATTTGAGAAATTCGAAAATTTCGAATTAATGAGTGTTTCTTACTCAATTTTTCACGCTGAGTTCGAATTCGTTGTTCCAATTTGGCGGCGACCCTTCGTTCCCGAGATACACCCAAAAAAGTTGGAAAAATTGATCAATTTGGGTCCAAAAATGACTCTAGCTCAATTTTGACAACGGATTTGAATTCGTCTCGAAAAATTGAGTAATAAGCGCCAGCGCCGACGCCGTAGCTCTCCGAAAATTTTTTCGCCCGAAAAAACACATGATGTATAGTATGGAGAAATTTTCAAAATTTGAGAAATTCGAAAATTTCGAATTAATGAGTGTTTCTTACTCAATTTTTCACGCTGAGTTCGAATTCGTTGTTCCAATTTGGCGGCGACCCTTCGTTCCGAGATACACCCAAAAAAGTTGGAAAAATTGATCAATTTGGGTCAAAAAATGACTCTAGCTCAATTTTGACAACGGATTTGAATTCGTCTCGAAAAATTGAGTAATAAGCGCCAGCGCCGACGCCGTAGCTCTCCGAAAATTTTTTCGCCCGAAAAAACACATGATGTATAGTATGGAGAAATTTTCAAAATTTGAGAAATTCGAAAATTTCGAATTAATGAGTGTTTCTTACTCAATTTTTCACGCTGAGTTCGAATTCGTTGTTCCAATTTGGCGGCGACCCTTCGTTCCCGAGATACACCCAAAAAAGTTGGAAAAATTGATCAATTTGGGTCAAAAAATGACTCTAGCTCAATTTTGACAACGGATTTGAATTCGTCTCGAAAAATTGAGTAATAAGCGCCAGCGCCGACGCCGTAGCTCTCCGAAAATTTTTTCGCCCGAAAAAACACATGATGTATAGTATGGAGAAATTTTCAAAATTTGAGAAATTCGAAAATTTCGAATTAATGAGTGTTTCTTACTCAATTTTTCACGCTGAGTTCGAATTCGTTGTTCCAATTTGGCGGCGACCCTTCGTTCCCGAGATACACCCAAAAAAGTTGGAAAAATTGATCAATTTGGGTCCAAAAATGACTCTAGCTCAATTTTGACAACGGATTTGAATTCGTCTCGAAAAATTGAGTAATAAGCGCCAGCGCCGACGCCGTAGCTCTCCGAAAATTTTTTCGCCCGAAAAAACACATGATGTATAGTATGGAGAAATTTTCAAAATTTGAGAAATTCGAAAATTTCGAATTAATGAGTGTTTCTTACTCAATTTTTCACGCTGAGTTCGAATTCGTTGTTCCAATTTGGCGGCGACCCTTCGTTCCCGAGATACACCCAAAAAAGTTGGAAAAATTGATCAATTTGGGTCCAAAAATGACTCTAGCTCAATTTTGACAACGGATTTGAATTCGTCTCGAAAAATTGAGTAATAAGCGCCAGCGCCGACGCCGTAGCTCTCCGAAAATTTTTTCGCCCGAAAAAACACATGATGTATAGTATGGAGAAATTTTCAAAATTTGAGAAATTCGAAAATTTCGAATTAATGAGTGTTTCTTACTCAATTTTTCACGCTGAGTTCGAATTCGTTGTTCCAATTTGGCGGCGACCCTTCGTTCCCGAGATACACCCAAAAAAGTTGGAAAAATTGATCAATTTGGGTCAAAAATGACTCTAGCTCAATTTTGACAACGGATTTGAATTCGTCTCGAAAAATTGAGTAATAAGCGCCAGCGCCGACGCCGTAGCTCTCCGAAAATTTTTTCGCCCGAAAAAACACATGATGTATAGTATGGAGAAATTTTCAAAATTTGAGAAATTCGAAAATTTCGAATTAATGAGTGTTTCTTACTCAATTTTTCACGCTGAGTTCGAATTCGTTGTTCCAATTTGGCGGCGACCCTTCGTTCCCGAGATACACCCAAAAAAGTTGGAAAAATTGATCAATTTGGGTCAAAAAATGACTCTAGCTCAATTTTGACAACGGATTTGAATTCGTCTCGAAAAATTGAGTAATAAGCGCCAGCGCCGACGCCGTAGCTCTCCGAAAATTTTTTCGCCCGAAAAAACACATGATGTATAGTATGGAGAAATTTTCAAAATTTGAGAAATTCGAAAATTTCGAATTAATGAGTGTTTCTTACTCAATTTTTCACGCTGAGTTCGAATTCGTTGTTCCAATTTGGCGGCGACCCTTCGTTCCCGAGATACACCCAAAAAAGTTGGAAAAATTGATCAATTTGGGTCAAAAAATGACTCTAGCTCAATTTTGACAACGGATTTGAATTCGTCTCGAAAAATTGAGTAATAAGCGCCAGCGCCGACGCCGTAGCTCTCCGAAAATTTTTTCGCCCGAAAAAACACATGATGTATAGTATGGAGAAATTTTCAAAATTTGAGAAATTCGAAAATTTCGAATTAATGAGTGTTTCTTACTCAATTTTTCACGCTGAGTTCGAATTCGTTGTTCCAATTTGGCGGCGACCCTTCGTTCCCGAGATACACCCAAAAAAGTTGGAAAAATTGATCAATTTGGGTCAAAAAATGACTCTAGCTCAATTTTGACAACGGATTTGAATTCGTCTCGAAAAATTGAGTAATAAGCGCCAGCGCCGACGCCGTAGCTCTCCGAAAATTTTTTCGCCCGAAAAAACACATGATGTATAGTATGGAGAAATTTTCAAAATTTGAGAAATTCGAAAATTTCGAATTAATGAGTGTTTCTTACTCAATTTTTCACGCTGAGTTCGAATTCGTTGTTCCAATTTGGCGGCGACCCTTCGTTCCCGAGATACACCCAAAAAAGTTGGAAAAATTGATCAATTTGGGTCAAAAAATGACTCTAGCTCAATTTTGACAACGGATTTGAATTCGTCTCGAAAAATTGAGTAATAAGCGCCAGCGCCGACGCCGTAGCTCTCCGAAAATTTTTTCGCCCGAAAAAACACATGATGTATAGTATGGAGAAATTTTCAAAATTTGAGAAATTCGAAAATTTCGAATTAATGAGTGTTTCTTACTCAATTTTTCACGCTGAGTTCGAATTCGTTGTTCCAATTTGGCGGCGACCCTTCGTTCCCGAGATACACCCAAAAAAGTTGGAAAAATTGATCAATTTGGGTCAAAAAATGACTCTAGCTCAATTTTGACAACGGATTTGAATTCGTCTCGAAAAATTGAGTAATAAGCGCCAGCGCCGACGCCGTAGCTCTCCGAAAATTTTTTCGCCCGAAAAAACACATGATGTATAGTATGGAGAAATTTTCAAAATTTGAGAAATTCGAAAATTTCGAATTAATGAGTGTTTCTTACTCAATTTTTCACGCTGAGTTCGAATTCGTTGTTCCAATTTGGCGGCGACCCTTCGTTCCCGAGATACACCCAAAAAAGTTGGAAAAATTGATCAATTTGGGTCAAAAAATGACTCTAGCTCAATTTTGACAACGGATTTGAATTCGTCTCGAAAAATTGAGTAATAAGCGCCAGCGCCGACGCCGTAGCTCTCCGAAAATTTTTTCGCCCGAAAAAACACATGATGTATAGTATGGAGAAATTTTCAAAATTTGAGAAATTCGAAAATTTCGAATTAATGAGTGTTTCTTACTCAATTTTTCACGCTGAGTTCGAATTCGTTGTTCCAATTTGGCGGCGACCCTTCGTTCCCGAGATACACCCAAAAAAGTTGGAAAAATTGATCAATTTGGGTCCAAAAATGACTCTAGCTCAATTTTGACAACGGATTTGAATTCGTCTCGAAAAATTGAGTAATAAGCGCCAGCGCCGACGCCGTAGCTCTCCGAAAATTTTTTCGCCCGAAAAAACACATGATGTATAGTATGGAGAAATTTTCAAAATTTGAGAAATTCGAAAATTTCGAATTAATGAGTGTTTCTTACTCAATTTTTCACGCTGAGTTCGAATTCGTTGTTCCAATTTGGCGGCGACCCTTCGTTCCCGAGATACACCCAAAAAAGTTGGAAAAATTGATCAATTTGGTCCAAAAATGACTCTAGCTCAATTTTGACAACGGATTTGAATTCGTCTCGAAAAATTGAGTAATAAGCGCCAGCGCCGACGCCGTAGCTCTCCGAAAATTTTTTCGCCCGAAAAAACACATGATGTATAGTATGGAGAAATTTTCAAAATTTGAGAAATTCGAAAATTTCGAATTAATGAGTGTTTCTTACTCAATTTTTCACGCTGAGTTCGAATTCGTTGTTCCAATTTGGCGGCGACCCTTCGTTCCCGAGATACACCCAAAAAAGTTGGAAAAATTGATCAATTTGGGTCAAAAAATGACTCTAGCTCAATTTTGACAACGGATTTGAATTCGTCTCGAAAAATTGAGTAATAAGCGCCAGCGCCGACGCCGTAGCTCTCCGAAAATTTTTTCGCCCGAAAAAACACATGATGTATAGTATGGAGAAATTTTCAAAATTTGAGAAATTCGAAAATTTCGAATTAATGAGTGTTTCTTACTCAATTTTTCACGCTGAGTTCGAATTCGTTGTTCCAATTTGGCGGCGACCCTTCGTTCCCGAGATACACCCAAAAAAGTTGGAAAAATTGATCAATTTGGGTCAAAAAATGACTCTAGCTCAATTTTGACAACGGATTTGAATTCGTCTCGAAAAATTGAGTAATAAGCGCCAGCGCCGACGCCGTAGCTCTCCGAAAATTTTTTCGCCCGAAAAAACACATGATGTATAGTATGGAGAAATTTTCAAAATTTGAGAAATTCGAAAATTTCGAATTAATGAGTGTTTCTTACTCAATTTTTCACGCTGAGTTCGAATTCGTTGTTCCAATTTGGCGGCGACCCTTCGTTCCCGAGATACACCCAAAAAAGTTGGAAAAATTGATCAATTTGGGTCCAAAAATGACTCTAGCTCAATTTTGACAACGGATTTGAATTCGTCTCGAAAAATTGAGTAATAAGCGCCAGCGCCGACGCCGTAGCTCTCCGAAAATTTTTTCGCCCGAAAAAACACATGATGTATAGTATGGAGAAATTTTCAAAATTTGAGAAATTCGAAAATTTCGAATTAATGAGTGTTTCTTACTCAATTTTTCACGCTGAGTTCGAATTCGTTGTTCCAATTTGGCGGCGACCCTTCGTTCCCGAGATACACCCAAAAAAGTTGGAAAAATTGATCAATTTGGGTCCAAAAATGACTCTAGCTCAATTTTGACAACGGATTTGAATTCGTCTCGAAAAATTGAGTAATAAGCGCCAGCGCCGACGCCGTAGCTCTCCGAAAATTTTTTCGCCCGAAAAAACACATGATGTATAGTATGGAGAAATTTTCAAAATTTGAGAAATTCGAAAATTTCGAATTAATGAGTGTTTCTTACTCAATTTTTCACGCTGAGTTCGAATTCGTTGTTCCAATTTGGCGGCGACCCTTCGTTCCCGAGATACACCCAAAAAAGTTGGAAAAATTGATCAATTTGGGTCCAAAAATGACTCTAGCTCAATTTTGACAACGGATTTGAATTCGTCTCGAAAAATTGAGTAATAAGCGCCAGCGCCGACGCCGTAGCTCTCCGAAAATTTTTTCGCCCGAAAAAACACATGATGTATAGTATGGAGAAATTTTCAAAATTTGAGAAATTCGAAAATTTCGAATTAATGAGTGTTTCTTACTCAATTTTTCACGCTGAGTTCGAATTCGTTGTTCCAATTTGGCGGCGACCCTTCGTTCCCGAGATACACCCAAAAAAGTTGGAAAAATTGATCAATTTGGGTCCAAAAATGACTCTAGCTCAATTTTGACAACGGATTTGAATTCGTCTCGAAAAATTGAGTAATAAGCGCCAGCGCCGACGCCGTAGCTCTCCGAAAATTTTTTCGCCCGAAAAAACACATGATGTATAGTATGGAGAAATTTTCAAAATTTGAGAAATTCGAAAATTTCGAATTAATGAGTGTTTCTTACTCAATTTTTCACGCTGAGTTCGAATTCGTTGTTCCAATTTGGCGGCGACCCTTCGTTCCCGAGATACACCCAAAAAAGTTGGAAAAATTGATCAATTTGGGTCAAAAAATGACTCTAGCTCAATTTTGACAACGGATTTGAATTCGTCTCGAAAAATTGAGTAATAAGCGCCAGCGCCGACGCCGTAGCTCTCCGAAAATTTTTTCGCCCGAAAAAACACATGATGTATAGTATGGAGAAATTTTCAAAATTTGAGAAATTCGAAAATTTCGAATTAATGAGTGTTTCTTACTCAATTTTTCACGCTGAGTTCGAATTCGTTGTTCCAATTTGGCGGCGACCCTTCGTTCCCGAGATACACCCAAAAAAGTTGGAAAAATTGATCAATTTGGGTCAAAAAATGACTCTAGCTCAATTTTGACAACGGATTTGAATTCGTCTCGAAAAATTGAGTAATAAGCGCCAGCGCCGACGCCGTAGCTCTCCGAAAATTTTTTCGCCCGAAAAAACACATGATGTATAGTATGGAGAAATTTTCAAAATTTGAGAAATTCGAAAATTTCGAATTAATGAGTGTTTCTTACTCAATTTTTCACGCTGAGTTCGAATTCGTTGTTCCAATTTGGCGGCGACCCTTCGTTCCCGAGATACACCCAAAAAAGTTGGAAAAATTGATCAATTTGGGTCAAAAATGACTCTAGCTCAATTTTGACAACGGATTTGAATTCGTCTCGAAAAATTGAGTAATAAGCGCCAGCGCCGACGCCGTAGCTCTCCGAAAATTTTTTCGCCCGAAAAAACACATGATGTATAGTATGGAGAAATTTTCAAAATTTGAGAAATTCGAAAATTTCGAATTAATGAGTGTTTCTTACTCAATTTTTCACGCTGAGTTCGAATTCGTTGTTCCAATTTGGCGGCGACCCTTCGTTCCCGAGATACACCCAAAAAAGTTGGAAAAATTGATCAATTTGGGTCAAAAATGACTCTAGCTCAATTTTGACAACGGATTTGAATTCGTCTCGAAAAATTGAGTAATAAGCGCCAGCGCCGACGCCGTAGCTCTCCGAAAATTTTTTCGCCCGAAAAAACACATGATGTATAGTATGGAGAAATTTTCAAAATTTGAGAAATTCGAAAATTTCGAATTAATGAGTGTTTCTTACTCAATTTTTCACGCTGAGTTCGAATTCGTTGTTCCAATTTGGCGGCGACCCTTCGTTCCGGAGATACACCCAAAAAAGTTGGAAAAATTGATCAATTTGGGTCCAAAAATGACTCTAGCTCAATTTTGACAACGGATTTGAATTCGTCTCGAAAAATTGAGTAATAAGCGCCAGCGCCGACGCCGTAGCTCTCCGAAAATTTTTTCGCCCGAAAAAACACATGATGTATAGTATGGAGAAATTTTCAAAATTTGAGAAATTCGAAAATTTCGAATTAATGAGTGTTTCTTACTCAATTTTTCACGCTGAGTTCGAATTCGTTGTTCCAATTTGGCGGCGACCCTTCGTTCCCGAGATACACCCAAAAAAGTTGGAAAAATTGATCAATTTGGGTCCAAAAATGACTCTAGCTCAATTTTGACAACGGATTTGAATTCGTCTCGAAAAATTGAGTAATAAGCGCCAGCGCCGACGCCGTAGCTCTCCGAAAATTTTTTCGCCCGAAAAAACACATGATGTATAGTATGGAGAAATTTTCAAAATTTGAGAAATTCGAAAATTTCGAATTAATGAGTGTTTCTTACTCAATTTTTCACGCTGAGTTCGAATTCGTTGTTCCAATTTGGCGGCGACCCTTCGTTCCGGAGATACACCCAAAAAAGTTGGAAAAATTGATCAATTTGGGTCCAAAAATGACTCTAGCTCAATTTTGACAACGGATTTGAATTCGTCTCGAAAAATTGAGTAATAAGCGCCAGCGCCGACGCCGTAGCTCTCCGAAAATTTTTTCGCCCGAAAAAACACATGATGTATAGTATGGAGAAATTTTCAAAATTTGAGAAATTCGAAAATTTCGAATTAATGAGTGTTTCTTACTCAATTTTTCACGCTGAGTTCGAATTCGTTGTTCCAATTTGGCGGCGACCCTTCGTTCCCGAGATACACCCAAAAAAGTTGGAAAAATTGATCAATTTGGGTCCAAAAATGACTCTAGCTCAATTTTGACAACGGATTTGAATTCGTCTCGAAAAATTGAGTAATAAGCGCCAGCGCCGACGCCGTAGCTCTCCGAAAATTTTTTCGCCCGAAAAAACACATGATGTATAGTATGGAGAAATTTTCAAAATTTGAGAAATTCGAAAATTTCGAATTAATGAGTGTTTCTTACTCAATTTTTCACGCTGAGTTCGAATTCGTTGTTCCAATTTGGCGGCGACCCTTCGTTCCCGAGATACACCCAAAAAAGTTGGAAAAATTGATCAATTTGGGTCCAAAAATGACTCTAGCTCAATTTTGACAACGGATTTGAATTCGTCTCGAAAAATTGAGTAATAAGCGCCAGCGCCGACGCCGTAGCTCTCCGAAAATTTTTTCGCCCGAAAAAACACATGATGTATAGTATGGAGAAATTTTCAAAATTTGAGAAATTCGAAAATTTCGAATTAATGAGTGTTTCTTACTCAATTTTTCACGCTGAGTTCGAATTCGTTGTTCCAATTTGGCGGCGACCCTTCGTTCCCGAGATACACCCAAAAAAGTTGGAAAAATTGATCAATTTGGGTCAAAAAATGACTCTAGCTCAATTTTGACAACGGATTTGAATTCGTCTCGAAAAATTGAGTAATAAGCGCCAGCGCCGACGCCGTAGCTCTCCGAAAATTTTTTCGCCCGAAAAAACACATGATGTATAGTATGGAGAAATTTTCAAAATTTGAGAAATTCGAAAATTTCGAATTAATGAGTGTTTCTTACTCAATTTTTCACGCTGAGTTCGAATTCGTTGTTCCAATTTGGCGGCGACCCTTCGTTCCCGAGATACACCCAAAAAAGTTGGAAAAATTGATCAATTTGGGTCAAAAATGACTCTAGCTCAATTTTGACAACGGATTTGAATTCGTCTCGAAAAATTGAGTAATAAGCGCCAGCGCCGACGCCGTAGCTCTCCGAAAATTTTTTCGCCCGAAAAAACACATGATGTATAGTATGGAGAAATTTTCAAAATTTGAGAAATTCGAAAATTTCGAATTAATGAGTGTTTCTTACTCAATTTTTCACGCTGAGTTCGAATTCGTTGTTCCAATTTGGCGGCGACCCTTCGTTCCCGAGATACACCCAAAAAAGTTGGAAAAATTGATCAATTTGGGTCCAAAAATGACTCTAGCTCAATTTTGACAACGGATTTGAATTCGTCTCGAAAAATTGAGTAATAAGCGCCAGCGCCGACGCCGTAGCTCTCCGAAAATTTTTTCGCCCGAAAAAACACATGATGTATAGTATGGAGAAATTTTCAAAATTTGAGAAATTCGAAAATTTCGAATTAATGAGTGTTTCTTACTCAATTTTTCACGCTGAGTTCGAATTCGTTGTTCCAATTTGGCGGCGACCCTTCGTTCCCGAGATACACCCAAAAAAGTTGGAAAAATTGATCAATTTGGGTCCAAAAATGACTCTAGCTCAATTTTGACAACGGATTTGAATTCGTCTCGAAAAATTGAGTAATAAGCGCCAGCGCCGACGCCGTAGCTCTCCGAAAATTTTTTCGCCCGAAAAAACACATGATGTATAGTATGGAGAAATTTTCAAAATTTGAGAAATTCGAAAATTTCGAATTAATGAGTGTTTCTTACTCAATTTTTCACGCTGAGTTCGAATTCGTTGTTCCAATTTGGCGGCGACCCTTCGTTCCCGAGATACACCCAAAAAAGTTGGAAAAATTGATCAATTTGGGTCCAAAAATGACTCTAGCTCAATTTTGACAACGGATTTGAATTCGTCTCGAAAAATTGAGTAATAAGCGCCAGCGCCGACGCCGTAGCTCTCCGAAAATTTTTTCGCCCGAAAAAACACATGATGTATAGTATGGAGAAATTTTCAAAATTTGAGAAATTCGAAAATTTCGAATTAATGAGTGTTTCTTACTCAATTTTTCACGCTGAGTTCGAATTCGTTGTTCCAATTTGGCGGCGACCCTTCGTTCCCGAGATACACCCAAAAAAGTTGGAAAAATTGATCAATTTGGGTCCAAAAATGACTCTAGCTCAATTTTGACAACGGATTTGAATTCGTCTCGAAAAATTGAGTAATAAGCGCCAGCGCCGACGCCGTAGCTCTCCGAAAATTTTTTCGCCCGAAAAAACACATGATGTATAGTATGGAGAAATTTTCAAAATTTGAGAAATTCGAAAATTTCGAATTAATGAGTGTTTCTTACTCAATTTTTCACGCTGAGTTCGAATTCGTTGTTCCAATTTGGCGGCGACCCTTCGTTCCCGAGATACACCCAAAAAAGTTGGAAAAATTGATCAATTTGGGTCCAAAAATGACTCTAGCTCAATTTTGACAACGGATTTGAATTCGTCTCGAAAAATTGAGTAATAAGCGCCAGCGCCGACGCCGTAGCTCTCCGAAAATTTTTTCGCCCGAAAAAACACATGATGTATAGTATGGAGAAATTTTCAAAATTTGAGAAATTCGAAAATTTCGAATTAATGAGTGTTTCTTACTCAATTTTTCACGCTGAGTTCGAATTCGTTGTTCCAATTTGGCGGCGACCCTTCGTTCCCGAGATACACCCAAAAAAGTTGGAAAAATTGATCAATTTGGGTCCAAAAATGACTCTAGCTCAATTTTGACAACGGATTTGAATTCGTCTCGAAAAATTGAGTAATAAGCGCCAGCGCCGACGCCGTAGCTCTCCGAAAATTTTTTCGCCCGAAAAAACACATGATGTATAGTATGGAGAAATTTTCAAAATTTGAGAAATTCGAAAATTTCGAATTAATGAGTGTTTCTTACTCAATTTTTCACGCTGAGTTCGAATTCGTTGTTCCAATTTGGCGGCGACCCTTCGTTCCCGAGATACACCCAAAAAAGTTGGAAAAATTGATCAATTTGGGTCCAAAAATGACTCTAGCTCAATTTTGACAACGGATTTGAATTCGTCTCGAAAAATTGAGTAATAAGCGCCAGCGCCGACGCCGTAGCTCTCCGAAAATTTTTTCGCCCGAAAAAACACATGATGTATAGTATGGAGAAATTTTCAAAATTTGAGAAATTCGAAAATTTCGAATTAATGAGTGTTTCTTACTCAATTTTTCACGCTGAGTTCGAATTCGTTGTTCCAATTTGGCGGCGACCCTTCGTTCCCGAGATACACCCAAAAAAGTTGGAAAAATTGATCAATTTGGGTCCAAAAATGACTCTAGCTCAATTTTGACAACGGATTTGAATTCGTCTCGAAAAATTGAGTAATAAGCGCCAGCGCCGACGCCGTAGCTCTCCGAAAATTTTTTCGCCCGAAAAAACACATGATGTATAGTATGGAGAAATTTTCAAAATTTGAGAAATTCGAAAATTTCGAATTAATGAGTGTTTCTTACTCAATTTTTCACGCTGAGTTCGAATTCGTTGTTCCAATTTGGCGGCGACCCTTCGTTCCCGAGATACACCCAAAAAAGTTGGAAAAATTGATCAATTTGGGTCAAAAAATGACTCTAGCTCAATTTTGACAACGGATTTGAATTCGTCTCGAAAAATTGAGTAATAAGCGCCAGCGCCGACGCCGTAGCTCTCCGAAAATTTTTTCGCCCGAAAAAACACATGATGTATAGTATGGAGAAATTTTCAAAATTTGAGAAATTCGAAAATTTCGAATTAATGAGTGTTTCTTACTCAATTTTTCACGCTGAGTTCGAATTCGTTGTTCCAATTTGGCGGCGACCCTTCGTTCCCGAGATACACCCAAAAAAGTTGGAAAAATTGATCAATTTGGGTCAAAAAATGACTCTAGCTCAATTTTGACAACGGATTTGAATTCGTCTCGAAAAATTGAGTAATAAGCGCCAGCGCCGACGCCGTAGCTCTCCGAAAATTTTTTCGCCCGAAAAAACACATGATGTATAGTATGGAGAAATTTTCAAAATTTGAGAAATTCGAAAATTTCGAATTAATGAGTGTTTCTTACTCAATTTTTCACGCTGAGTTCGAATTCGTTGTTCCAATTTGGCGGCGACCCTTCGTTCCCGAGATACACCCAAAAAAGTTGGAAAAATTGATCAATTTGGGTCCAAAAATGACTCTAGCTCAATTTTGACAACGGATTTGAATTCGTCTCGAAAAATTGAGTAATAAGCGCCAGCGCCGACGCCGTAGCTCTCCGAAAATTTTTTCGCCCGAAAAAACACATGATGTATAGTATGGAGAAATTTTCAAAATTTGAGAAATTCGAAAATTTCGAATTAATGAGTGTTTCTTACTCAATTTTTCACGCTGAGTTCGAATTCGTTGTTCCAATTTGGCGGCGACCCTTCGTTCCCGAGATACACCCAAAAAAGTTGGAAAAATTGATCAATTTGGGTCCAAAAATGACTCTAGCTCAATTTTGACAACGGATTTGAATTCGTCTCGAAAAATTGAGTAATAAGCGCCAGCGCCGACGCCGTAGCTCTCCGAAAATTTTTTCGCCCGAAAAAACACATGATGTATAGTATGGAGAAATTTTCAAAATTTGAGAAATTCGAAAATTTCGAATTAATGAGTGTTTCTTACTCAATTTTTCACGCTGAGTTCGAATTCGTTGTTCCAATTTGGCGGCGACCCTTCGTTCCCGAGATACACCCAAAAAAGTTGGAAAAATTGATCAATTTGGGTCAAAAATGACTCTAGCTCAATTTTGACAACGGATTTGAATTCGTCTCGAAAAATTGAGTAATAAGCGCCAGCGCCGACGCCGTAGCTCTCCGAAAATTTTTTCGCCCGAAAAAACACATGATGTATAGTATGGAGAAATTTTCAAAATTTGAGAAATTCGAAAATTTCGAATTAATGAGTGTTTCTTACTCAATTTTTCACGCTGAGTTCGAATTCGTTGTTCCAATTTGGCGGCGACCCTTCGTTCCCGAGATACACCCAAAAAAGTTGGAAAAATTGATCAATTTGGGTCCAAAAATGACTCTAGCTCAATTTTGACAACGGATTTGAATTCGTCTCGAAAAATTGAGTAATAAGCGCCAGCGCCGACGCCGTAGCTCTCCGAAAATTTTTTCGCCCGAAAAAACACATGATGTATAGTATGGAGAAATTTTCAAAATTTGAGAAATTCGAAAATTTCGAATTAATGAGTGTTTCTTACTCAATTTTTCACGCTGAGTTCGAATTCGTTGTTCCAATTTGGCGGCGACCCTTCGTTCCCGAGATACACCCAAAAAAGTTGGAAAAATTGATCAATTTGGGTCAAAAAATGACTCTAGCTCAATTTTGACAACGGATTTGAATTCGTCTCGAAAAATTGAGTAATAAGCGCCAGCGCCGACGCCGTAGCTCTCCGAAAATTTTTTCGCCCGAAAAAACACATGATGTATAGTATGGAGAAATTTTCAAAATTTGAGAAATTCGAAAATTTCGAATTAATGAGTGTTTCTTACTCAATTTTTCACGCTGAGTTCGAATTCGTTGTTCCAATTTGGCGGCGACCCTTCGTTCCCGAGATACACCCAAAAAAGTTGGAAAAATTGATCAATTTGGGTCCAAAAATGACTCTAGCTCAATTTTGACAACGGATTTGAATTCGTCTCGAAAAATTGAGTAATAAGCGCCAGCGCCGACGCCGTAGCTCTCCGAAAATTTTTTCGCCCGAAAAAACACATGATGTATAGTATGGAGAAATTTTCAAAATTTGAGAAATTCGAAAATTTCGAATTAATGAGTGTTTCTTACTCAATTTTTCACGCTGAGTTCGAATTCGTTGTTCCAATTTGGCGGCGACCCTTCGTTCCCGAGATACACCCAAAAAAGTTGGAAAAATTGATCAATTTGGGTCAAAAAATGACTCTAGCTCAATTTTGACAACGGATTTGAATTCGTCTCGAAAAATTGAGTAATAAGCGCCAGCGCCGACGCCGTAGCTCTCCGAAAATTTTTTCGCCCGAAAAAACACATGATGTATAGTATGGAGAAATTTTCAAAATTTGAGAAATTCGAAAATTTCGAATTAATGAGTGTTTCTTACTCAATTTTTCACGCTGAGTTCGAATTCGTTGTTCCAATTTGGCGGCGACCCTTCGTTCCCGAGATACACCCAAAAAAGTTGGAAAAATTGATCAATTTGGGTCCAAAAATGACTCTAGCTCAATTTTGACAACGGATTTGAATTCGTCTCGAAAAATTGAGTAATAAGCGCCAGCGCCGACGCCGTAGCTCTCCGAAAATTTTTTCGCCCGAAAAAACACATGATGTATAGTATGGAGAAATTTTCAAAATTTGAGAAATTCGAAAATTTCGAATTAATGAGTGTTTCTTACTCAATTTTTCACGCTGAGTTCGAATTCGTTGTTCCAATTTGGCGGCGACCCTTCGTTCCCGAGATACACCCAAAAAAGTTGGAAAAATTGATCAATTTGGGTCCAAAAATGACTCTAGCTCAATTTTGACAACGGATTTGAATTCGTCTCGAAAAATTGAGTAATAAGCGCCAGCGCCGACGCCGTAGCTCTCCGAAAATTTTTTCGCCCGAAAAAACACATGATGTATAGTATGGAGAAATTTTCAAAATTTGAGAAATTCGAAAATTTCGAATTAATGAGTGTTTCTTACTCAATTTTTCACGCTGAGTTCGAATTCGTTGTTCCAATTTGGCGGCGACCCTTCGTTCCCGAGATACACCCAAAAAAGTTGGAAAAATTGATCAATTTGGGTCCAAAAATGACTCTAGCTCAATTTTGACAACGGATTTGAATTCGTCTCGAAAAATTGAGTAATAAGCGCCAGCGCCGACGCCGTAGCTCTCCGAAAATTTTTTCGCCCGAAAAAACACATGATGTATAGTATGGAGAAATTTTCAAAATTTGAGAAATTCGAAAATTTCGAATTAATGAGTGTTTCTTACTCAATTTTTCACGCTGAGTTCGAATTCGTTGTTCCAATTTGGCGGCGACCCTTCGTTCCCGAGATACACCCAAAAAAGTTGGAAAAATTGATCAATTTGGGTCCAAAAATGACTCTAGCTCAATTTTGACAACGGATTTGAATTCGTCTCGAAAAATTGAGTAATAAGCGCCAGCGCCGACGCCGTAGCTCTCCGAAAATTTTTTCGCCCGAAAAAACACATGATGTATAGTATGGAGAAATTTTCAAAATTTGAGAAATTCGAAAATTTCGAATTAATGAGTGTTTCTTACTCAATTTTTCACGCTGAGTTCGAATTCGTTGTTCCAATTTGGCGGCGACCCTTCGTTCCCGAGATACACCCAAAAAAGTTGGAAAAATTGATCAATTTGGGTCAAAAAATGACTCTAGCTCAATTTTGACAACGGATTTGAATTCGTCTCGAAAAATTGAGTAATAAGCGCCAGCGCCGACGCCGTAGCTCTCCGAAAATTTTTTCGCCCGAAAAAACACATGATGTATAGTATGGAGAAATTTTCAAAATTTGAGAAATTCGAAAATTTCGAATTAATGAGTGTTTCTTACTCAATTTTTCACGCTGAGTTCGAATTCGTTGTTCCAATTTGGCGGCGACCCTTCGTTCCCGAGATACACCCAAAAAAGTTGGAAAAATTGATCAATTTGGGTCAAAAAATGACTCTAGCTCAATTTTGACAACGGATTTGAATTCGTCTCGAAAAATTGAGTAATAAGCGCCAGCGCCGACGCCGTAGCTCTCCGAAAATTTTTTCGCCCGAAAAAACACATGATGTATAGTATGGAGAAATTTTCAAAATTTGAGAAATTCGAAAATTTCGAATTAATGAGTGTTTCTTACTCAATTTTTCACGCTGAGTTCGAATTCGTTGTTCCAATTTGGCGGCGACCCTTCGTTCCCGAGATACACCCAAAAAAGTTGGAAAAATTGATCAATTTGGGTCAAAAAATGACTCTAGCTCAATTTTGACAACGGATTTGAATTCGTCTCGAAAAATTGAGTAATAAGCGCCAGCGCCGACGCCGTAGCTCTCCGAAAATTTTTTCGCCCGAAAAAACACATGATGTATAGTATGGAGAAATTTTCAAAATTTGAGAAATTCGAAAATTTCGAATTAATGAGTGTTTCTTACTCAATTTTTCACGCTGAGTTCGAATTCGTTGTTCCAATTTGGCGGCGACCCTTCGTTCCCGAGATACACCCAAAAAAGTTGGAAAAATTGATCAATTTGGGTCAAAAAATGACTCTAGCTCAATTTTGACAACGGATTTGAATTCGTCTCGAAAAATTGAGTAATAAGCGCCAGCGCCGACGCCGTAGCTCTCCGAAAATTTTTTCGCCCGAAAAAACACATGATGTATAGTATGGAGAAATTTTCAAAATTTGAGAAATTCGAAAATTTCGAATTAATGAGTGTTTCTTACTCAATTTTTCACGCTGAGTTCGAATTCGTTGTTCCAATTTGGCGGCGACCCTTCGTTCCCGAGATACACCCAAAAAAGTTGGAAAAATTGATCAATTTGGGTCAAAAAATGACTCTAGCTCAATTTTGACAACGGATTTGAATTCGTCTCGAAAAATTGAGTAATAAGCGCCAGCGCCGACGCCGTAGCTCTCCGAAAATTTTTTCGCCCGAAAAAACACATGATGTATAGTATGGAGAAATTTTCAAAATTTGAGAAATTCGAAAATTTCGAATTAATGAGTGTTTCTTACTCAATTTTTCACGCTGAGTTCGAATTCGTTGTTCCAATTTGGCGGCGACCCTTCGTTCCCGAGATACACCCAAAAAAGTTGGAAAAATTGATCAATTTGGGTCCAAAAATGACTCTAGCTCAATTTTGACAACGGATTTGAATTCGTCTCGAAAAATTGAGTAATAAGCGCCAGCGCCGACGCCGTAGCTCTCCGAAAATTTTTTCGCCCGAAAAAACACATGATGTATAGTATGGAGAAATTTTCAAAATTTGAGAAATTCGAAAATTTCGAATTAATGAGTGTTTCTTACTCAATTTTTCACGCTGAGTTCGAATTCGTTGTTCCAATTTGGCGGCGACCCTTCGTTCCCGAGATACACCCAAAAAAGTTGGAAAAATTGATCAATTTGGGTCAAAAAATGACTCTAGCTCAATTTTGACAACGGATTTGAATTCGTCTCGAAAAATTGAGTAATAAGCGCCAGCGCCGACGCCGTAGCTCTCCGAAAATTTTTTCGCCCGAAAAAACACATGATGTATAGTATGGAGAAATTTTCAAAATTTGAGAAATTCGAAAATTTCGAATTAATGAGTGTTTCTTACTCAATTTTTCACGCTGAGTTCGAATTCGTTGTTCCAATTTGGCGGCGACCCTTCGTTCCCGAGATACACCCAAAAAAGTTGGAAAAATTGATCAATTTGGGTCAAAAATGACTCTAGCTCAATTTTGACAACGGATTTGAATTCGTCTCGAAAAATTGAGTAATAAGCGCCAGCGCCGACGCCGTAGCTCTCCGAAAATTTTTTCGCCCGAAAAAACACATGATGTATAGTATGGAGAAATTTTCAAAATTTGAGAAATTCGAAAATTTCGAATTAATGAGTGTTTCTTACTCAATTTTTCACGCTGAGTTCGAATTCGTTGTTCCAATTTGGCGGCGACCCTTCGTTCCCGAGATACACCCAAAAAAGTTGGAAAAATTGATCAATTTGGGTCAAAAAATGACTCTAGCTCAATTTTGACAACGGATTTGAATTCGTCTCGAAAAATTGAGTAATAAGCGCCAGCGCCGACGCCGTAGCTCTCCGAAAATTTTTTCGCCCGAAAAAACACATGATGTATAGTATGGAGAAATTTTCAAAATTTGAGAAATTCGAAAATTTCGAATTAATGAGTGTTTCTTACTCAATTTTTCACGCTGAGTTCGAATTCGTTGTTCCAATTTGGCGGCGACCCTTCGTTCCCGAGATACACCCAAAAAAGTTGGAAAAATTGATCAATTTGGGTCCAAAAATGACTCTAGCTCAATTTTGACAACGGATTTGAATTCGTCTCGAAAAATTGAGTAATAAGCGCCAGCGCCGACGCCGTAGCTCTCCGAAAATTTTTTCGCCCGAAAAAACACATGATGTATAGTATGGAGAAATTTTCAAAATTTGAGAAATTCGAAAATTTCGAATTAATGAGTGTTTCTTACTCAATTTTTCACGCTGAGTTCGAATTCGTTGTTCCAATTTGGCGGCGACCCTTCGTTCCCGAGATACACCCAAAAAAGTTGGAAAAATTGATCAATTTGGGTCCAAAAATGACTCTAGCTCAATTTTGACAACGGATTTGAATTCGTCTCGAAAAATTGAGTAATAAGCGCCAGCGCCGACGCCGTAGCTCTCCGAAAATTTTTTCGCCCGAAAAAACACATGATGTATAGTATGGAGAAATTTTCAAAATTTGAGAAATTCGAAAATTTCGAATTAATGAGTGTTTCTTACTCAATTTTTCACGCTGAGTTCGAATTCGTTGTTCCAATTTGGCGGCGACCCTTCGTTCCCGAGATACACCCAAAAAAGTTGGAAAAATTGATCAATTTGGGTCAAAAAATGACTCTAGCTCAATTTTGACAACGGATTTGAATTCGTCTCGAAAAATTGAGTAATAAGCGCCAGCGCCGACGCCGTAGCTCTCCGAAAATTTTTTCGCCCGAAAAAACACATGATGTATAGTATGGAGAAATTTTCAAAATTTGAGAAATTCGAAAATTTCGAATTAATGAGTGTTTCTTACTCAATTTTTCACGCTGAGTTCGAATTCGTTGTTCCAATTTGGCGGCGACCCTTCGTTCCCGAGATACACCCAAAAAAGTTGGAAAAATTGATCAATTTGGGTCAAAAAATGACTCTAGCTCAATTTTGACAACGGATTTGAATTCGTCTCGAAAAATTGAGTAATAAGCGCCAGCGCCGACGCCGTAGCTCTCCGAAAATTTTTTCGCCCGAAAAAACACATGATGTATAGTATGGAGAAATTTTCAAAATTTGAGAAATTCGAAAATTTCGAATTAATGAGTGTTTCTTACTCAATTTTTCACGCTGAGTTCGAATTCGTTGTTCCAATTTGGCGGCGACCCTTCGTTCCCGAGATACACCCAAAAAAGTTGGAAAAATTGATCAATTTGGGTCAAAAATGACTCTAGCTCAATTTTGACAACGGATTTGAATTCGTCTCGAAAAATTGAGTAATAAGCGCCAGCGCCGACGCCGTAGCTCTCCGAAAATTTTTTCGCCCGAAAAAACACATGATGTATAGTATGGAGAAATTTTCAAAATTTGAGAAATTCGAAAATTTCGAATTAATGAGTGTTTCTTACTCAATTTTTCACGCTGAGTTCGAATTCGTTGTTCCAATTTGGCGGCGACCCTTCGTTCCCGAGATACACCCAAAAAAGTTGGAAAAATTGATCAATTTGGGTCAAAAAATGACTCTAGCTCAATTTTGACAACGGATTTGAATTCGTCTCGAAAAATTGAGTAATAAGCGCCAGCGCCGACGCCGTAGCTCTCCGAAAATTTTTTCGCCCGAAAAAACACATGATGTATAGTATGGAGAAATTTTCAAAATTTGAGAAATTCGAAAATTTCGAATTAATGAGTGTTTCTTACTCAATTTTTCACGCTGAGTTCGAATTCGTTGTTCCAATTTGGCGGCGACCCTTCGTTCCCGAGATACACCCAAAAAAGTTGGAAAAATTGATCAATTTGGGTCCAAAAATGACTCTAGCTCAATTTTGACAACGGATTTGAATTCGTCTCGAAAAATTGAGTAATAAGCGCCAGCGCCGACGCCGTAGCTCTCCGAAAATTTTTTCGCCCGAAAAAACACATGATGTATAGTATGGAGAAATTTTCAAAATTTGAGAAATTCGAAAATTTCGAATTAATGAGTGTTTCTTACTCAATTTTTCACGCTGAGTTCGAATTCGTTGTTCCAATTTGGCGGCGACCCTTCGTTCCCGAGATACACCCAAAAAAGTTGGAAAAATTGATCAATTTGGGTCAAAAATGACTCTAGCTCAATTTTGACAACGGATTTGAATTCGTCTCGAAAAATTGAGTAATAAGCGCCAGCGCCGACGCCGTAGCTCTCCGAAAATTTTTTCGCCCGAAAAAACACATGATGTATAGTATGGAGAAATTTTCAAAATTTGAGAAATTCGAAAATTTCGAATTAATGAGTGTTTCTTACTCAATTTTTCACGCTGAGTTCGAATTCGTTGTTCCAATTTGGCGGCGACCCTTCGTTCCCGAGATACACCCAAAAAAGTTGGAAAAATTGATCAATTTGGGTCCAAAAATGACTCTAGCTCAATTTTGACAACGGATTTGAATTCGTCTCGAAAAATTGAGTAATAAGCGCCAGCGCCGACGCCGTAGCTCTCCGAAAATTTTTTCGCCCGAAAAAACACATGATGTATAGTATGGAGAAATTTTCAAAATTTGAGAAATTCGAAAATTTCGAATTAATGAGTGTTTCTTACTCAATTTTTCACGCTGAGTTCGAATTCGTTGTTCCAATTTGGCGGCGACCCTTCGTTCCCGAGATACACCCAAAAAAGTTGGAAAAATTGATCAATTTGGGTCCAAAAATGACTCTAGCTCAATTTTGACAACGGATTTGAATTCGTCTCGAAAAATTGAGTAATAAGCGCCAGCGCCGACGCCGTAGCTCTCCGAAAATTTTTTCGCCCGAAAAAACACATGATGTATAGTATGGAGAAATTTTCAAAATTTGAGAAATTCGAAAATTTCGAATTAATGAGTGTTTCTTACTCAATTTTTCACGCTGAGTTCGAATTCGTTGTTCCAATTTGGCGGCGACCCTTCGTTCCCGAGATACACCCAAAAAAGTTGGAAAAATTGATCAATTTGGGTCAAAAAATGACTCTAGCTCAATTTTGACAACGGATTTGAATTCGTCTCGAAAAATTGAGTAATAAGCGCCAGCGCCGACGCCGTAGCTCTCCGAAAATTTTTTCGCCCGAAAAAACACATGATGTATAGTATGGAGAAATTTTCAAAATTTGAGAAATTCGAAAATTTCGAATTAATGAGTGTTTCTTACTCAATTTTTCACGCTGAGTTCGAATTCGTTGTTCCAATTTGGCGGCGACCCTTCGTTCCCGAGATACACCCAAAAAAGTTGGAAAAATTGATCAATTTGGGTCCAAAAATGACTCTAGCTCAATTTTGACAACGGATTTGAATTCGTCTCGAAAAATTGAGTAATAAGCGCCAGCGCCGACGCCGTAGCTCTCCGAAAATTTTTTCGCCCGAAAAAACACATGATGTATAGTATGGAGAAATTTTCAAAATTTGAGAAATTCGAAAATTTCGAATTAATGAGTGTTTCTTACTCAATTTTTCACGCTGAGTTCGAATTCGTTGTTCCAATTTGGCGGCGACCCTTCGTTCCCGAGATACACCCAAAAAAGTTGGAAAAATTGATCAATTTGGGTCCAAAAATGACTCTAGCTCAATTTTGACAACGGATTTGAATTCGTCTCGAAAAATTGAGTAATAAGCGCCAGCGCCGACGCCGTAGCTCTCCGAAAATTTTTTCGCCCGAAAAAACACATGATGTATAGTATGGAGAAATTTTCAAAATTTGAGAAATTCGAAAATTTCGAATTAATGAGTGTTTCTTACTCAATTTTTCACGCTGAGTTCGAATTCGTTGTTCCAATTTGGCGGCGACCCTTCGTTCCCGAGATACACCCAAAAAAGTTGGAAAAATTGATCAATTTGGGTCCAAAAATGACTCTAGCTCAATTTTGACAACGGATTTGAATTCGTCTCGAAAAATTGAGTAATAAGCGCCAGCGCCGACGCCGTAGCTCTCCGAAAATTTTTTCGCCCGAAAAAACACATGATGTATAGTATGGAGAAATTTTCAAAATTTGAGAAATTCGAAAATTTCGAATTAATGAGTGTTTCTTACTCAATTTTTCACGCTGAGTTCGAATTCGTTGTTCCAATTTGGCGGCGACCCTTCGTTCCCGAGATACACCCAAAAAAGTTGGAAAAATTGATCAATTTGGGTCCAAAAATGACTCTAGCTCAATTTTGACAACGGATTTGAATTCGTCTCGAAAAATTGAGTAATAAGCGCCAGCGCCGACGCCGTAGCTCTCCGAAAATTTTTTCGCCCGAAAAAACACATGATGTATAGTATGGAGAAATTTTCAAAATTTGAGAAATTCGAAAATTTCGAATTAATGAGTGTTTCTTACTCAATTTTTCACGCTGAGTTCGAATTCGTTGTTCCAATTTGGCGGCGACCCTTCGTTCCCGAGATACACCCAAAAAAGTTGGAAAAATTGATCAATTTGGGTCCAAAAATGACTCTAGCTCAATTTTGACAACGGATTTGAATTCGTCTCGAAAAATTGAGTAATAAGCGCCAGCGCCGACGCCGTAGCTCTCCGAAAATTTTTTCGCCCGAAAAAACACATGATGTATAGTATGGAGAAATTTTCAAAATTTGAGAAATTCGAAAATTTCGAATTAATGAGTGTTTCTTACTCAATTTTTCACGCTGAGTTCGAATTCGTTGTTCCAATTTGGCGGCGACCCTTCGTTCCCGAGATACACCCAAAAAAGTTGGAAAAATTGATCAATTTGGGTCCAAAAATGACTCTAGCTCAATTTTGACAACGGATTTGAATTCGTCTCGAAAAATTGAGTAATAAGCGCCAGCGCCGACGCCGTAGCTCTCCGAAAATTTTTTCGCCCGAAAAAACACATGATGTATAGTATGGAGAAATTTTCAAAATTTGAGAAATTCGAAAATTTCGAATTAATGAGTGTTTCTTACTCAATTTTTCACGCTGAGTTCGAATTCGTTGTTCCAATTTGGCGGCGACCCTTCGTTCCCGAGATACACCCAAAAAAGTTGGAAAAATTGATCAATTTGGGTCAAAAAATGACTCTAGCTCAATTTTGACAACGGATTTGAATTCGTCTCGAAAAATTGAGTAATAAGCGCCAGCGCCGACGCCGTAGCTCTCCGAAAATTTTTTCGCCCGAAAAAACACATGATGTATAGTATGGAGAAATTTTCAAAATTTGAGAAATTCGAAAATTTCGAATTAATGAGTGTTTCTTACTCAATTTTTCACGCTGAGTTCGAATTCGTTGTTCCAATTTGGCGGCGACCCTTCGTTCCCGAGATACACCCAAAAAAGTTGGAAAAATTGATCAATTTGGGTCAAAAATGACTCTAGCTCAATTTTGACAACGGATTTGAATTCGTCTCGAAAAATTGAGTAATAAGCGCCAGCGCCGACGCCGTAGCTCTCCGAAAATTTTTTCGCCCGAAAAAACACATGATGTATAGTATGGAGAAATTTTCAAAATTTGAGAAATTCGAAAATTTCGAATTAATGAGTGTTTCTTACTCAATTTTTCACGCTGAGTTCGAATTCGTTGTTCCAATTTGGCGGCGACCCTTCGTTCCCGAGATACACCCAAAAAAGTTGGAAAAATTGATCAATTTGGGTCAAAAAATGACTCTAGCTCAATTTTGACAACGGATTTGAATTCGTCTCGAAAAATTGAGTAATAAGCGCCAGCGCCGACGCCGTAGCTCTCCGAAAATTTTTTCGCCCGAAAAAACACATGATGTATAGTATGGAGAAATTTTCAAAATTTGAGAAATTCGAAAATTTCGAATTAATGAGTGTTTCTTACTCAATTTTTCACGCTGAGTTCGAATTCGTTGTTCCAATTTGGCGGCGACCCTTCGTTCCCGAGATACACCCAAAAAAGTTGGAAAAATTGATCAATTTGGGTCAAAAATGACTCTAGCTCAATTTTGACAACGGATTTGAATTCGTCTCGAAAAATTGAGTAATAAGCGCCAGCGCCGACGCCGTAGCTCTCCGAAAATTTTTTCGCCCGAAAAAACACATGATGTATAGTATGGAGAAATTTTCAAAATTTGAGAAATTCGAAAATTTCGAATTAATGAGTGTTTCTTACTCAATTTTTCACGCTGAGTTCGAATTCGTTGTTCCAATTTGGCGGCGACCCTTCGTTCCCGAGATACACCCAAAAAAGTTGGAAAAATTGATCAATTTGGGTCCAAAAATGACTCTAGCTCAATTTTGACAACGGATTTGAATTCGTCTCGAAAAATTGAGTAATAAGCGCCAGCGCCGACGCCGTAGCTCTCCGAAAATTTTTTCGCCCGAAAAAACACATGATGTATAGTATGGAGAAATTTTCAAAATTTGAGAAATTCGAAAATTTCGAATTAATGAGTGTTTCTTACTCAATTTTTCACGCTGAGTTCGAATTCGTTGTTCCAATTTGGCGGCGACCCTTCGTTCCCGAGATACACCCAAAAAAGTTGGAAAAATTGATCAATTTGGGTCCAAAAATGACTCTAGCTCAATTTTGACAACGGATTTGAATTCGTCTCGAAAAATTGAGTAATAAGCGCCAGCGCCGACGCCGTAGCTCTCCGAAAATTTTTTCGCCCGAAAAAACACATGATGTATAGTATGGAGAAATTTTCAAAATTTGAGAAATTCGAAAATTTCGAATTAATGAGTGTTTCTTACTCAATTTTTCACGCTGAGTTCGAATTCGTTGTTCCAATTTGGCGGCGACCCTTCGTTCCCGAGATACACCCAAAAAAGTTGGAAAAATTGATCAATTTGGGTCCAAAAATGACTCTAGCTCAATTTTGACAACGGATTTGAATTCGTCTCGAAAAATTGAGTAATAAGCGCCAGCGCCGACGCCGTAGCTCTCCGAAAATTTTTTCGCCCGAAAAAACACATGATGTATAGTATGGAGAAATTTTCAAAATTTGAGAAATTCGAAAATTTCGAATTAATGAGTGTTTCTTACTCAATTTTTCACGCTGAGTTCGAATTCGTTGTTCCAATTTGGCGGCGACCCTTCGTTCCCGAGATACACCCAAAAAAGTTGGAAAAATTGATCAATTTGGGTCCAAAAATGACTCTAGCTCAATTTTGACAACGGATTTGAATTCGTCTCGAAAAATTGAGTAATAAGCGCCAGCGCCGACGCCGTAGCTCTCCGAAAATTTTTTCGCCCGAAAAAACACATGATGTATAGTATGGAGAAATTTTCAAAATTTGAGAAATTCGAAAATTTCGAATTAATGAGTGTTTCTTACTCAATTTTTCACGCTGAGTTCGAATTCGTTGTTCCAATTTGGCGGCGACCCTTCGTTCCCGAGATACACCCAAAAAAGTTGGAAAAATTGATCAATTTGGGTCCAAAAATGACTCTAGCTCAATTTTGACAACGGATTTGAATTCGTCTCGAAAAATTGAGTAATAAGCGCCAGCGCCGACGCCGTAGCTCTCCGAAAATTTTTTCGCCCGAAAAAACACATGATGTATAGTATGGAGAAATTTTCAAAATTTGAGAAATTCGAAAATTTCGAATTAATGAGTGTTTCTTACTCAATTTTTCACGCTGAGTTCGAATTCGTTGTTCCAATTTGGCGGCGACCCTTCGTTCCCGAGATACACCCAAAAAAGTTGGAAAAATTGATCAATTTGGGTCAAAAAATGACTCTAGCTCAATTTTGACAACGGATTTGAATTCGTCTCGAAAAATTGAGTAATAAGCGCCAGCGCCGACGCCGTAGCTCTCCGAAAATTTTTTCGCCCGAAAAAACACATGATGTATAGTATGGAGAAATTTTCAAAATTTGAGAAATTCGAAAATTTCGAATTAATGAGTGTTTCTTACTCAATTTTTCACGCTGAGTTCGAATTCGTTGTTCCAATTTGGCGGCGACCCTTCGTTCCCGAGATACACCCAAAAAAGTTGGAAAAATTGATCAATTTGGGTCAAAAAATGACTCTAGCTCAATTTTGACAACGGATTTGAATTCGTCTCGAAAAATTGAGTAATAAGCGCCAGCGCCGACGCCGTAGCTCTCCGAAAATTTTTTCGCCCGAAAAAACACATGATGTATAGTATGGAGAAATTTTCAAAATTTGAGAAATTCGAAAATTTCGAATTAATGAGTGTTTCTTACTCAATTTTTCACGCTGAGTTCGAATTCGTTGTTCCAATTTGGCGGCGACCCTTCGTTCCCGAGATACACCCAAAAAAGTTGGAAAAATTGATCAATTTGGGTCCAAAAATGACTCTAGCTCAATTTTGACAACGGATTTGAATTCGTCTCGAAAAATTGAGTAATAAGCGCCAGCGCCGACGCCGTAGCTCTCCGAAAATTTTTTCGCCCGAAAAAACACATGATGTATAGTATGGAGAAATTTTCAAAATTTGAGAAATTCGAAAATTTCGAATTAATGAGTGTTTCTTACTCAATTTTTCACGCTGAGTTCGAATTCGTTGTTCCAATTTGGCGGCGACCCTTCGTTCCCGAGATACACCCAAAAAAGTTGGAAAAATTGATCAATTTGGGTCCAAAAATGACTCTAGCTCAATTTTGACAACGGATTTGAATTCGTCTCGAAAAATTGAGTAATAAGCGCCAGCGCCGACGCCGTAGCTCTCCGAAAATTTTTTCGCCCGAAAAAACACATGATGTATAGTATGGAGAAATTT
Source organism: Acanthococcus lagerstroemiae (assembly GCA_031841125.1). Classification (NCBI taxonomy): domain Eukaryota; kingdom Metazoa; phylum Arthropoda; class Insecta; order Hemiptera; family Eriococcidae; genus Acanthococcus; species Acanthococcus lagerstroemiae. The sequence goes on along the minus strand of JAJSSI010000037.1, from coordinate 57,960 downwards.
TCAAAATTTGAGAAATTCGAAAATTTCGAATTAATGAGTGTTTCTTACTCAATTTTTCACGCTGAGTTCGAATTCGTTGTTCCAATTTGGCGGCGACCCTTCGTTCCCGAGATACACCCAAAAAAGTTGGAAAAATTGATCAATTTGGGTCCAAAAATGACTCTAGCTCAATTTTGACAACGGATTTGAATTCGTCTCGAAAAATTGAGTAATAAGCGCCAGCGCCGACGCCGTAGCTCTCCGAAAATTTTTTCGCCCGAAAAAACACATGATGTATAGTATGGAGAAATTTTCAAAATTTGAGAAATTCGAAAATTTCGAATTAATGAGTGTTTCTTACTCAATTTTTCACGCTGAGTTCGAATTCGTTGTTCCAATTTGGCGGCGACCCTTCGTTCCCGAGATACACCCAAAAAAGTTGGAAAAATTGATCAATTTGGGTCCAAAAATGACTCTAGCTCAATTTTGACAACGGATTTGAATTCGTCTCGAAAAATTGAGTAATAAGCGCCAGCGCCGACGCCGTAGCTCTCCGAAAATTTTTTCGCCCGAAAAAACACATGATGTATAGTATGGAGAAATTTTCAAAATTTGAGAAATTCGAAAATTTCGAATTAATGAGTGTTTCTTACTCAATTTTTCACGCTGAGTTCGAATTCGTTGTTCCAATTTGGCGGCGACCCTTCGTTCCCGAGATACACCCAAAAAAGTTGGAAAAATTGATCAATTTGGGTCCAAAAATGACTCTAGCTCAATTTTGACAACGGATTTGAATTCGTCTCGAAAAATTGAGTAATAAGCGCCAGCGCCGACGCCGTAGCTCTCCGAAAATTTTTTCGCCCGAAAAAACACATGATGTATAGTATGGAGAAATTTTCAAAATTTGAGAAATTCGAAAATTTCGAATTAATGAGTGTTTCTTACTCAATTTTTCACGCTGAGTTCGAATTCGTTGTTCCAATTTGGCGGCGACCCTTCGTTCCCGAGATACACCCAAAAAAGTTGGAAAAATTGATCAATTTGGGTCCAAAAATGACTCTAGCTCAATTTTGACAACGGATTTGAATTCGTCTCGAAAAATTGAGTAATAAGCGCCAGCGCCGACGCCGTAGCTCTCCGAAAATTTTTTCGCCCGAAAAAACACATGATGTATAGTATGGAGAAATTTTCAAAATTTGAGAAATTCGAAAATTTCGAATTAATGAGTGTTTCTTACTCAATTTTTCACGCTGAGTTCGAATTCGTTGTTCCAATTTGGCGGCGACCCTTCGTTCCCGAGATACACCCAAAAAAGTTGGAAAAATTGATCAATTTGGGTCCAAAAATGACTCTAGCTCAATTTTGACAACGGATTTGAATTCGTCTCGAAAAATTGAGTAATAAGCGCCAGCGCCGACGCCGTAGCTCTCCGAAAATTTTTTCGCCCGAAAAAACACATGATGTATAGTATGGAGAAATTTTCAAAATTTGAGAAATTCGAAAATTTCGAATTAATGAGTGTTTCTTACTCAATTTTTCACGCTGAGTTCGAATTCGTTGTTCCAATTTGGCGGCGACCCTTCGTTCCCGAGATACACCCAAAAAAGTTGGAAAAATTGATCAATTTGGGTCCAAAAATGACTCTAGCTCAATTTTGACAACGGATTTGAATTCGTCTCGAAAAATTGAGTAATAAGCGCCAGCGCCGACGCCGTAGCTCTCCGAAAATTTTTTCGCCCGAAAAAACACATGATGTATAGTATGGAGAAATTTTCAAAATTTGAGAAATTCGAAAATTTCGAATTAATGAGTGTTTCTTACTCAATTTTTCACGCTGAGTTCGAATTCGTTGTTCCAATTTGGCGGCGACCCTTCGTTCCCGAGATACACCCAAAAAAGTTGGAAAAATTGATCAATTTGGGTCCAAAAATGACTCTAGCTCAATTTTGACAACGGATTTGAATTCGTCTCGAAAAATTGAGTAATAAGCGCCAGCGCCGACGCCGTAGCTCTCCGAAAATTTTTTCGCCCGAAAAAACACATGATGTATAGTATGGAGAAATTTTCAAAATTTGAGAAATTCGAAAATTTCGAATTAATGAGTGTTTCTTACTCAATTTTTCACGCTGAGTTCGAATTCGTTGTTCCAATTTGGCGGCGACCCTTCGTTCCCGAGATACACCCAAAAAAGTTGGAAAAATTGATCAATTTGGGTCCAAAAATGACTCTAGCTCAATTTTGACAACGGATTTGAATTCGTCTCGAAAAATTGAGTAATAAGCGCCAGCGCCGACGCCGTAGCTCTCCGAAAATTTTTTCGCCCGAAAAAACACATGATGTATAGTATGGAGAAATTTTCAAAATTTGAGAAATTCGAAAATTTCGAATTAATGAGTGTTTCTTACTCAATTTTTCACGCTGAGTTCGAATTCGTTGTTCCAATTTGGCGGCGACCCTTCGTTCCCGAGATACACCCAAAAAAGTTGGAAAAATTGATCAATTTGGGTCAAAAAATGACTCTAGCTCAATTTTGACAACGGATTTGAATTCGTCTCGAAAAATTGAGTAATAAGCGCCAGCGCCGACGCCGTAGCTCTCCGAAAATTTTTTCGCCCGAAAAAACACATGATGTATAGTATGGAGAAATTTTCAAAATTTGAGAAATTCGAAAATTTCGAATTAATGAGTGTTTCTTACTCAATTTTTCACGCTGAGTTCGAATTCGTTGTTCCAATTTGGCGGCGACCCTTCGTTCCCGAGATACACCCAAAAAAGTTGGAAAAATTGATCAATTTGGGTCCAAAAATGACTCTAGCTCAATTTTGACAACGGATTTGAATTCGTCTCGAAAAATTGAGTAATAAGCGCCAGCGCCGACGCCGTAGCTCTCCGAAAATTTTTTCGCCCGAAAAAACACATGATGTATAGTATGGAGAAATTTTCAAAATTTGAGAAATTCGAAAATTTCGAATTAATGAGTGTTTCTTACTCAATTTTTCACGCTGAGTTCGAATTCGTTGTTCCAATTTGGCGGCGACCCTTCGTTCCCGAGATACACCCAAAAAAGTTGGAAAAATTGATCAATTTGGGTCCAAAAATGACTCTAGCTCAATTTTGACAACGGATTTGAATTCGTCTCGAAAAATTGAGTAATAAGCGCCAGCGCCGACGCCGTAGCTCTCCGAAAATTTTTTCGCCCGAAAAAACACATGATGTATAGTATGGAGAAATTTTCAAAATTTGAGAAATTCGAAAATTTCGAATTAATGAGTGTTTCTTACTCAATTTTTCACGCTGAGTTCGAATTCGTTGTTCCAATTTGGCGGCGACCCTTCGTTCCCGAGATACACCCAAAAAAGTTGGAAAAATTGATCAATTTGGGTCCAAAAATGACTCTAGCTCAATTTTGACAACGGATTTGAATTCGTCTCGAAAAATTGAGTAATAAGCGCCAGCGCCGACGCCGTAGCTCTCCGAAAATTTTTTCGCCCGAAAAAACACATGATGTATAGTATGGAGAAATTTTCAAAATTTGAGAAATTCGAAAATTTCGAATTAATGAGTGTTTCTTACTCAATTTTTCACGCTGAGTTCGAATTCGTTGTTCCAATTTGGCGGCGACCCTTCGTTCCCGAGATACACCCAAAAAAGTTGGAAAAATTGATCAATTTGGGTCCAAAAATGACTCTAGCTCAATTTTGACAACGGATTTGAATTCGTCTCGAAAAATTGAGTAATAAGCGCCAGCGCCGACGCCGTAGCTCTCCGAAAATTTTTTCGCCCGAAAAAACACATGATGTATAGTATGGAGAAATTTTCAAAATTTGAGAAATTCGAAAATTTCGAATTAATGAGTGTTTCTTACTCAATTTTTCACGCTGAGTTCGAATTCGTTGTTCCAATTTGGCGGCGACCCTTCGTTCCCGAGATACACCCAAAAAAGTTGGAAAAATTGATCAATTTGGGTCCAAAAATGACTCTAGCTCAATTTTGACAACGGATTTGAATTCGTCTCGAAAAATTGAGTAATAAGCGCCAGCGCCGACGCCGTAGCTCTCCGAAAATTTTTTCGCCCGAAAAAACACATGATGTATAGTATGGAGAAATTTTCAAAATTTGAGAAATTCGAAAATTTCGAATTAATGAGTGTTTCTTACTCAATTTTTCACGCTGAGTTCGAATTCGTTGTTCCAATTTGGCGGCGACCCTTCGTTCCCGAGATACACCCAAAAAAGTTGGAAAAATTGATCAATTTGGGTCCAAAAAATGACTCTAGCTCAATTTTGACAACGGATTTGAATTCGTCTCGAAAAATTGAGTAATAAGCGCCAGCGCCGACGCCGTAGCTCTCCGAAAATTTTTTCGCCCGAAAAAACACATGATGTATAGTATGGAGAAATTTTCAAAATTTGAGAAATTCGAAAATTTCGAATTAATGAGTGTTTCTTACTCAATTTTTCACGCTGAGTTCGAATTCGTTGTTCCAATTTGGCGGCGACCCTTCGTTCCCGAGATACACCCAAAAAAGTTGGAAAAATTGATCAATTTGGGTCCAAAAATGACTCTAGCTCAATTTTGACAACGGATTTGAATTCGTCTCGAAAAATTGAGTAATAAGCGCCAGCGCCGACGCCGTAGCTCTCCGAAAATTTTTTCGCCCGAAAAAACACATGATGTATAGTATGGAGAAATTTTCAAAATTTGAGAAATTCGAAAATTTCGAATTAATGAGTGTTTCTTACTCAATTTTTCACGCTGAGTTCGAATTCGTTGTTCCAATTTGGCGGCGACCCTTCGTTCCCGAGATACACCCAAAAAAGTTGGAAAAATTGATCAATTTGGGTCCAAAAATGACTCTAGCTCAATTTTGACAACGGATTTGAATTCGTCTCGAAAAATTGAGTAATAAGCGCCAGCGCCGACGCCGTAGCTCTCCGAAAATTTTTTCGCCCGAAAAAACACATGATGTATAGTATGGAGAAATTTTCAAAATTTGAGAAATTCGAAAATTTCGAATTAATGAGTGTTTCTTACTCAATTTTTCACGCTGAGTTCGAATTCGTTGTTCCAATTTGGCGGCGACCCTTCGTTCCCGAGATACACCCAAAAAAGTTGGAAAAATTGATCAATTTGGGTCAAAAATGACTCTAGCTCAATTTTGACAACGGATTTGAATTCGTCTCGAAAAATTGAGTAATAAGCGCCAGCGCCGACGCCGTAGCTCTCCGAAAATTTTTTCGCCCGAAAAAACACATGATGTATAGTATGGAGAAATTTTCAAAATTTGAGAAATTCGAAAATTTCGAATTAATGAGTGTTTCTTACTCAATTTTTCACGCTGAGTTCGAATTCGTTGTTCCAATTTGGCGGCGACCCTTCGTTCCCGAGATACACCCAAAAAAGTTGGAAAAATTGATCAATTTGGGTCCAAAAATGACTCTAGCTCAATTTTGACAACGGATTTGAATTCGTCTCGAAAAATTGAGTAATAAGCGCCAGCGCCGACGCCGTAGCTCTCCGAAAATTTTTTCGCCCGAAAAAACACATGATGTATAGTATGGAGAAATTTTCAAAATTTGAGAAATTCGAAAATTTCGAATTAATGAGTGTTTCTTACTCAATTTTTCACGCTGAGTTCGAATTCGTTGTTCCAATTTGGCGGCGACCCTTCGTTCCCGAGATACACCCAAAAAAGTTGGAAAAATTGATCAATTTGGGTCCAAAAATGACTCTAGCTCAATTTTGACAACGGATTTGAATTCGTCTCGAAAAATTGAGTAATAAGCGCCAGCGCCGACGCCGTAGCTCTCCGAAAATTTTTTCGCCCGAAAAAACACATGATGTATAGTATGGAGAAATTTTCAAAATTTGAGAAATTCGAAAATTTCGAATTAATGAGTGTTTCTTACTCAATTTTTCACGCTGAGTTCGAATTCGTTGTTCCAATTTGGCGGCGACCCTTCGTTCCCGAGATACACCCAAAAAAGTTGGAAAAATTGATCAATTTGGGTCCAAAAATGACTCTAGCTCAATTTTGACAACGGATTTGAATTCGTCTCGAAAAATTGAGTAATAAGCGCCAGCGCCGACGCCGTAGCTCTCCGAAAATTTTTTCGCCCGAAAAAACACATGATGTATAGTATGGAGAAATTTTCAAAATTTGAGAAATTCGAAAATTTCGAATTAATGAGTGTTTCTTACTCAATTTTTCACGCTGAGTTCGAATTCGTTGTTCCAATTTGGCGGCGACCCTTCGTTCCCGAGATACACCCAAAAAAGTTGGAAAAATTGATCAATTTGGGTCAAAAATGACTCTAGCTCAATTTTGACAACGGATTTGAATTCGTCTCGAAAAATTGAGTAATAAGCGCCAGCGCCGACGCCGTAGCTCTCCGAAAATTTTTTCGCCCGAAAAAACACATGATGTATAGTATGGAGAAATTTTCAAAATTTGAGAAATTCGAAAATTTCGAATTAATGAGTGTTTCTTACTCAATTTTTCACGCTGAGTTCGAATTCGTTGTTCCAATTTGGCGGCGACCCTTCGTTCCCGAGATACACCCAAAAAAGTTGGAAAAATTGATCAATTTGGGTCCAAAAATGACTCTAGCTCAATTTTGACAACGGATTTGAATTCGTCTCGAAAAATTGAGTAATAAGCGCCAGCGCCGACGCCGTAGCTCTCCGAAAATTTTTTCGCCCGAAAAAACACATGATGTATAGTATGGAGAAATTTTCAAAATTTGAGAAATTCGAAAATTTCGAATTAATGAGTGTTTCTTACTCAATTTTTCACGCTGAGTTCGAATTCGTTGTTCCAATTTGGCGGCGACCCTTCGTTCCCGAGATACACCCAAAAAAGTTGGAAAAATTGATCAATTTGGGTCCAAAAATGACTCTAGCTCAATTTTGACAACGGATTTGAATTCGTCTCGAAAAATTGAGTAATAAGCGCCAGCGCCGACGCCGTAGCTCTCCGAAAATTTTTTCGCCCGAAAAAACACATGATGTATAGTATGGAGAAATTTTCAAAATTTGAGAAATTCGAAAATTTCGAATTAATGAGTGTTTCTTACTCAATTTTTCACGCTGAGTTCGAATTCGTTGTTCCAATTTGGCGGCGACCCTTCGTTCCCGAGATACACCCAAAAAAGTTGGAAAAATTGATCAATTTGGGTCCAAAAATGACTCTAGCTCAATTTTGACAACGGATTTGAATTCGTCTCGAAAAATTGAGTAATAAGCGCCAGCGCCGACGCCGTAGCTCTCCGAAAATTTTTTCGCCCGAAAAAACACATGATGTATAGTATGGAGAAATTTTCAAAATTTGAGAAATTCGAAAATTTCGAATTAATGAGTGTTTCTTACTCAATTTTTCACGCTGAGTTCGAATTCGTTGTTCCAATTTGGCGGCGACCCTTCGTTCCCGAGATACACCCAAAAAAGTTGGAAAAATTGATCAATTTGGGTCCAAAAATGACTCTAGCTCAATTTTGACAACGGATTTGAATTCGTCTCGAAAAATTGAGTAATAAGCGCCAGCGCCGACGCCGTAGCTCTCCGAAAATTTTTTCGCCCGAAAAAACACATGATGTATAGTATGGAGAAATTTTCAAAATTTGAGAAATTCGAAAATTTCGAATTAATGAGTGTTTCTTACTCAATTTTTCACGCTGAGTTCGAATTCGTTGTTCCAATTTGGCGGCGACCCTTCGTTCCCGAGATACACCCAAAAAAGTTGGAAAAATTGATCAATTTGGGTCCAAAAATGACTCTAGCTCAATTTTGACAACGGATTTGAATTCGTCTCGAAAAATTGAGTAATAAGCGCCAGCGCCGACGCCGTAGCTCTCCGAAAATTTTTTCGCCCGAAAAAACACATGATGTATAGTATGGAGAAATTTTCAAAATTTGAGAAATTCGAAAATTTCGAATTAATGAGTGTTTCTTACTCAATTTTTCACGCTGAGTTCGAATTCGTTGTTCCAATTTGGCGGCGACCCTTCGTTCCCGAGATACACCCAAAAAAGTTGGAAAAATTGATCAATTTGGGTCCAAAAATGACTCTAGCTCAATTTTGACAACGGATTTGAATTCGTCTCGAAAAATTGAGTAATAAGCGCCAGCGCCGACGCCGTAGCTCTCCGAAAATTTTTTCGCCCGAAAAAACACATGATGTATAGTATGGAGAAATTTTCAAAATTTGAGAAATTCGAAAATTTCGAATTAATGAGTGTTTCTTACTCAATTTTTCACGCTGAGTTCGAATTCGTTGTTCCAATTTGGCGGCGACCCTTCGTTCCCGAGATACACCCAAAAAAGTTGGAAAAATTGATCAATTTGGGTCCAAAAATGACTCTAGCTCAATTTTGACAACGGATTTGAATTCGTCTCGAAAAATTGAGTAATAAGCGCCAGCGCCGACGCCGTAGCTCTCCGAAAATTTTTTCGCCCGAAAAAACACATGATGTATAGTATGGAGAAATTTTCAAAATTTGAGAAATTCGAAAATTTCGAATTAATGAGTGTTTCTTACTCAATTTTTCACGCTGAGTTCGAATTCGTTGTTCCAATTTGGCGGCGACCCTTCGTTCCCGAGATACACCCAAAAAAGTTGGAAAAATTGATCAATTTGGGTCAAAAATGACTCTAGCTCAATTTTGACAACGGATTTGAATTCGTCTCGAAAAATTGAGTAATAAGCGCCAGCGCCGACGCCGTAGCTCTCCGAAAATTTTTTCGCCCGAAAAAACACATGATGTATAGTATGGAGAAATTTTCAAAATTTGAGAAATTCGAAAATTTCGAATTAATGAGTGTTTCTTACTCAATTTTTCACGCTGAGTTCGAATTCGTTGTTCCAATTTGGCGGCGACCCTTCGTTCCCGAGATACACCCAAAAAAGTTGGAAAAATTGATCAATTTGGGTCCAAAAATGACTCTAGCTCAATTTTGACAACGGATTTGAATTCGTCTCGAAAAATTGAGTAATAAGCGCCAGCGCCGACGCCGTAGCTCTCCGAAAATTTTTTCGCCCGAAAAAACACATGATGTATAGTATGGAGAAATTTTCAAAATTTGAGAAATTCGAAAATTTCGAATTAATGAGTGTTTCTTACTCAATTTTTCACGCTGAGTTCGAATTCGTTGTTCCAATTTGGCGGCGACCCTTCGTTCCCGAGATACACCCAAAAAAGTTGGAAAAATTGATCAATTTGGGTCCAAAAATGACTCTAGCTCAATTTTGACAACGGATTTGAATTCGTCTCGAAAAATTGAGTAATAAGCGCCAGCGCCGACGCCGTAGCTCTCCGAAAATTTTTTCGCCCGAAAAAACACATGATGTATAGTATGGAGAAATTTTCAAAATTTGAGAAATTCGAAAATTTCGAATTAATGAGTGTTTCTTACTCAATTTTTCACGCTGAGTTCGAATTCGTTGTTCCAATTTGGCGGCGACCCTTCGTTCCCGAGATACACCCAAAAAAGTTGGAAAAATTGATCAATTTGGGTCCAAAAATGACTCTAGCTCAATTTTGACAACGGATTTGAATTCGTCTCGAAAAATTGAGTAATAAGCGCCAGCGCCGACGCCGTAGCTCTCCGAAAATTTTTTCGCCCGAAAAAACACATGATGTATAGTATGGAGAAATTTTCAAAATTTGAGAAATTCGAAAATTTCGAATTAATGAGTGTTTCTTACTCAATTTTTCACGCTGAGTTCGAATTCGTTGTTCCAATTTGGCGGCGACCCTTCGTTCCCGAGATACACCCAAAAAAGTTGGAAAAATTGATCAATTTGGGTCCAAAAATGACTCTAGCTCAATTTTGACAACGGATTTGAATTCGTCTCGAAAAATTGAGTAATAAGCGCCAGCGCCGACGCCGTAGCTCTCCGAAAATTTTTTCGCCCGAAAAAACACATGATGTATAGTATGGAGAAATTTTCAAAATTTGAGAAATTCGAAAATTTCGAATTAATGAGTGTTTCTTACTCAATTTTTCACGCTGAGTTCGAATTCGTTGTTCCAATTTGGCGGCGACCCTTCGTTCCCGAGATACACCCAAAAAAGTTGGAAAAATTGATCAATTTGGGTCAAAAATGACTCTAGCTCAATTTTGACAACGGATTTGAATTCGTCTCGAAAAATTGAGTAATAAGCGCCAGCGCCGACGCCGTAGCTCTCCGAAAATTTTTTCGCCCGAAAAAACACATGATGTATAGTATGGAGAAATTTTCAAAATTTGAGAAATTCGAAAATTTCGAATTAATGAGTGTTTCTTACTCAATTTTTCACGCTGAGTTCGAATTCGTTGTTCCAATTTGGCGGCGACCCTTCGTTCCCGAGATACACCCAAAAAAGTTGGAAAAATTGATCAATTTGGGTCCAAAAATGACTCTAGCTCAATTTTGACAACGGATTTGAATTCGTCTCGAAAAATTGAGTAATAAGCGCCAGCGCCGACGCCGTAGCTCTCCGAAAATTTTTTCGCCCGAAAAAACACATGATGTATAGTATGGAGAAATTTTCAAAATTTGAGAAATTCGAAAATTTCGAATTAATGAGTGTTTCTTACTCAATTTTTCACGCTGAGTTCGAATTCGTTGTTCCAATTTGGCGGCGACCCTTCGTTCCCGAGATACACCCAAAAAAGTTGGAAAAATTGATCAATTTGGGTCCAAAAATGACTCTAGCTCAATTTTGACAACGGATTTGAATTCGTCTCGAAAAATTGAGTAATAAGCGCCAGCGCCGACGCCGTAGCTCTCCGAAAATTTTTTCGCCCGAAAAAACACATGATGTATAGTATGGAGAAATTTTCAAAATTTGAGAAATTCGAAAATTTCGAATTAATGAGTGTTTCTTACTCAATTTTTCACGCTGAGTTCGAATTCGTTGTTCCAATTTGGCGGCGACCCTTCGTTCCCGAGATACACCCAAAAAAGTTGGAAAAATTGATCAATTTGGGTCAAAAAATGACTCTAGCTCAATTTTGACAACGGATTTGAATTCGTCTCGAAAAATTGAGTAATAAGCGCCAGCGCCGACGCCGTAGCTCTCCGAAAATTTTTTCGCCCGAAAAAACACATGATGTATAGTATGGAGAAATTTTCAAAATTTGAGAAATTCGAAAATTTCGAATTAATGAGTGTTTCTTACTCAATTTTTCACGCTGAGTTCGAATTCGTTGTTCCAATTTGGCGGCGACCCTTCGTTCCCGAGATACACCCAAAAAAGTTGGAAAAATTGATCAATTTGGGTCCAAAAATGACTCTAGCTCAATTTTGACAACGGATTTGAATTCGTCTCGAAAAATTGAGTAATAAGCGCCAGCGCCGACGCCGTAGCTCTCCGAAAATTTTTTCGCCCGAAAAAACACATGATGTATAGTATGGAGAAATTTTCAAAATTTGAGAAATTCGAAAATTTCGAATTAATGAGTGTTTCTTACTCAATTTTTCACGCTGAGTTCGAATTCGTTGTTCCAATTTGGCGGCGACCCTTCGTTCCCGAGATACACCCAAAAAAGTTGGAAAAATTGATCAATTTGGGTCCAAAAATGACTCTAGCTCAATTTTGACAACGGATTTGAATTCGTCTCGAAAAATTGAGTAATAAGCGCCAGCGCCGACGCCGTAGCTCTCCGAAAATTTTTTCGCCCGAAAAAACACATGATGTATAGTATGGAGAAATTTTCAAAATTTGAGAAATTCGAAAATTTCGAATTAATGAGTGTTTCTTACTCAATTTTTCACGCTGAGTTCGAATTCGTTGTTCCAATTTGGCGGCGACCCTTCGTTCCCGAGATACACCCAAAAAAGTTGGAAAAATTGATCAATTTGGGTCCAAAAATGACTCTAGCTCAATTTTGACAACGGATTTGAATTCGTCTCGAAAAATTGAGTAATAAGCGCCAGCGCCGACGCCGTAGCTCTCCGAAAATTTTTTCGCCCGAAAAAACACATGATGTATAGTATGGAGAAATTTTCAAAATTTGAGAAATTCGAAAATTTCGAATTAATGAGTGTTTCTTACTCAATTTTTCACGCTGAGTTCGAATTCGTTGTTCCAATTTGGCGGCGACCCTTCGTTCCCGAGATACACCCAAAAAAGTTGGAAAAATTGATCAATTTGGGTCAAAAAATGACTCTAGCTCAATTTTGACAACGGATTTGAATTCGTCTCGAAAAATTGAGTAATAAGCGCCAGCGCCGACGCCGTAGCTCTCCGAAAATTTTTTCGCCCGAAAAAACACATGATGTATAGTATGGAGAAATTTTCAAAATTTGAGAAATTCGAAAATTTCGAATTAATGAGTGTTTCTTACTCAATTTTTCACGCTGAGTTCGAATTCGTTGTTCCAATTTGGCGGCGACCCTTCGTTCCCGAGATACACCCAAAAAAGTTGGAAAAATTGATCAATTTGGGTCCAAAAATGACTCTAGCTCAATTTTGACAACGGATTTGAATTCGTCTCGAAAAATTGAGTAATAAGCGCCAGCGCCGACGCCGTAGCTCTCCGAAAATTTTTTCGCCCGAAAAAACACATGATGTATAGTATGGAGAAATTTTCAAAATTTGAGAAATTCGAAAATTTCGAATTAATGAGTGTTTCTTACTCAATTTTTCACGCTGAGTTCGAATTCGTTGTTCCAATTTGGCGGCGACCCTTCGTTCCCGAGATACACCCAAAAAAGTTGGAAAAATTGATCAATTTGGGTCCAAAAATGACTCTAGCTCAATTTTGACAACGGATTTGAATTCGTCTCGAAAAATTGAGTAATAAGCGCCAGCGCCGACGCCGTAGCTCTCCGAAAATTTTTTCGCCCGAAAAAACACATGATGTATAGTATGGAGAAATTTTCAAAATTTGAGAAATTCGAAAATTTCGAATTAATGAGTGTTTCTTACTCAATTTTTCACGCTGAGTTCGAATTCGTTGTTCCAATTTGGCGGCGACCCTTCGTTCCCGAGATACACCCAAAAAAGTTGGAAAAATTGATCAATTTGGGTCCAAAAATGACTCTAGCTCAATTTTGACAACGGATTTGAATTCGTCTCGAAAAATTGAGTAATAAGCGCCAGCGCCGACGCCGTAGCTCTCCGAAAATTTTTTCGCCCGAAAAAACACATGATGTATAGTATGGAGAAATTTTCAAAATTTGAGAAATTCGAAAATTTCGAATTAATGAGTGTTTCTTACTCAATTTTTCACGCTGAGTTCGAATTCGTTGTTCCAATTTGGCGGCGACCCTTCGTTCCCGAGATACACCCAAAAAAGTTGGAAAAATTGATCAATTTGGGTCAAAAATGACTCTAGCTCAATTTTGACAACGGATTTGAATTCGTCTCGAAAAATTGAGTAATAAGCGCCAGCGCCGACGCCGTAGCTCTCCGAAAATTTTTTCGCCCGAAAAAACACATGATGTATAGTATGGAGAAATTTTCAAAATTTGAGAAATTCGAAAATTTCGAATTAATGAGTGTTTCTTACTCAATTTTTCACGCTGAGTTCGAATTCGTTGTTCCAATTTGGCGGCGACCCTTCGTTCCCGAGATACACCCAAAAAAGTTGGAAAAATTGATCAATTTGGGTCAAAAAATGACTCTAGCTCAATTTTGACAACGGATTTGAATTCGTCTCGAAAAATTGAGTAATAAGCGCCAGCGCCGACGCCGTAGCTCTCCGAAAATTTTTTCGCCCGAAAAAACACATGATGTATAGTATGGAGAAATTTTCAAAATTTGAGAAATTCGAAAATTTCGAATTAATGAGTGTTTCTTACTCAATTTTTCACGCTGAGTTCGAATTCGTTGTTCCAATTTGGCGGCGACCCTTCGTTCCCGAGATACACCCAAAAAAGTTGGAAAAATTGATCAATTTGGGTCCAAAAATGACTCTAGCTCAATTTTGACAACGGATTTGAATTCGTCTCGAAAAATTGAGTAATAAGCGCCAGCGCCGACGCCGTAGCTCTCCGAAAATTTTTTCGCCCGAAAAAACACATGATGTATAGTATGGAGAAATTTTCAAAATTTGAGAAATTCGAAAATTTCGAATTAATGAGTGTTTCTTACTCAATTTTTCACGCTGAGTTCGAATTCGTTGTTCCAATTTGGCGGCGACCCTTCGTTCCCGAGATACACCCAAAAAAGTTGGAAAAATTGATCAATTTGGGTCCAAAAATGACTCTAGCTCAATTTTGACAACGGATTTGAATTCGTCTCGAAAAATTGAGTAATAAGCGCCAGCGCCGACGCCGTAGCTCTCCGAAAATTTTTTCGCCCGAAAAAACACATGATGTATAGTATGGAGAAATTTTCAAAATTTGAGAAATTCGAAAATTTCGAATTAATGAGTGTTTCTTACTCAATTTTTCACGCTGAGTTCGAATTCGTTGTTCCAATTTGGCGGCGACCCTTCGTTCCCGAGATACACCCAAAAAAGTTGGAAAAATTGATCAATTTGGGTCCAAAAATGACTCTAGCTCAATTTTGACAACGGATTTGAATTCGTCTCGAAAAATTGAGTAATAAGCGCCAGCGCCGACGCCGTAGCTCTCCGAAAATTTTTTCGCCCGAAAAAACACATGATGTATAGTATGGAGAAATTTTCAAAATTTGAGAAATTCGAAAATTTCGAATTAATGAGTGTTTCTTACTCAATTTTTCACGCTGAGTTCGAATTCGTTGTTCCAATTTGGCGGCGACCCTTCGTTCCCGAGATACACCCAAAAAAGTTGGAAAAATTGATCAATTTGGGTCCAAAAATGACTCTAGCTCAATTTTGACAACGGATTTGAATTCGTCTCGAAAAATTGAGTAATAAGCGCCAGCGCCGACGCCGTAGCTCTCCGAAAATTTTTTCGCCCGAAAAAACACATATAGTATGGAGAAATTTTCAAAATTTGAGAAATTCGAAAATTTCGAATTAATGAGTGTTTCTTACTCAATTTTTCACGCTGAGTTCGAATTCGTTGTTCCAATTTGGCGGCGACCCTTCGTTCCCGAGATACACCCAAAAAAGTTGGAAAAATTGATCAATTTGGGTCCAAAAATGACTCTAGCTCAATTTTGACAACGGATTTGAATTCGTCTCGAAAAATTGAGTAATAAGCGCCAGCGCCGACGCCGTAGCTCTCCGAAAATTTTTTCGCCCGAAAAAACACATGATGTATAGTATGGAGAAATTTTCAAAATTTGAGAAATTCGAAAATTTCGAATTAATGAGTGTTTCTTACTCAATTTTTCACGCTGAGTTCGAATTCGTTGTTCCAATTTGGCGGCGACCCTTCGTTCCCGAGATACACCCAAAAAAGTTGGAAAAATTGATCAATTTGGGTCAAAAATGACTCTAGCTCAATTTTGACAACGGATTTGAATTCGTCTCGAAAAATTGAGTAATAAGCGCCAGCGCCGACGCCGTAGCTCTCCGAAAATTTTTTCGCCCGAAAAAACACATGATGTATAGTATGGAGAAATTTTCAAAATTTGAGAAATTCGAAAATTTCGAATTAATGAGTGTTTCTTACTCAATTTTTCACGCTGAGTTCGAATTCGTTGTTCCAATTTGGCGGCGACCCTTCGTTCCCGAGATACACCCAAAAAAGTTGGAAAAATTGATCAATTTGGGTCCAAAAATGACTCTAGCTCAATTTTGACAACGGATTTGAATTCGTCTCGAAAAATTGAGTAATAAGCGCCAGCGCCGACGCCGTAGCTCTCCGAAAATTTTTTCGCCCGAAAAAACACATGATGTATAGTATGGAGAAATTTTCAAAATTTGAGAAATTCGAAAATTTCGAATTAATGAGTGTTTCTTACTCAATTTTTCACGCTGAGTTCGAATTCGTTGTTCCAATTTGGCGGCGACCCTTCGTTCCCGAGATACACCCAAAAAAGTTGGAAAAATTGATCAATTTGGGTCCAAAAATGACTCTAGCTCAATTTTGACAACGGATTTGAATTCGTCTCGAAAAATTGAGTAATAAGCGCCAGCGCCGACGCCGTAGCTCTCCGAAAATTTTTTCGCCCGAAAAAACACATGATGTATAGTATGGAGAAATTTTCAAAATTTGAGAAATTCGAAAATTTCGAATTAATGAGTGTTTCTTACTCAATTTTTCACGCTGAGTTCGAATTCGTTGTTCCAATTTGGCGGCGACCCTTCGTTCCCGAGATACACCCAAAAAAGTTGGAAAAATTGATCAATTTGGGTCAAAAATGACTCTAGCTCAATTTTGACAACGGATTTGAATTCGTCTCGAAAAATTGAGTAATAAGCGCCAGCGCCGACGCCGTAGCTCTCCGAAAATTTTTTCGCCCGAAAAAACACATGATGTATAGTATGGAGAAATTTTCAAAATTTGAGAAATTCGAAAATTTCGAATTAATGAGTGTTTCTTACTCAATTTTTCACGCTGAGTTCGAATTCGTTGTTCCAATTTGGCGGCGACCCTTCGTTCCCGAGATACACCCAAAAAAGTTGGAAAAATTGATCAATTTGGGTCCAAAAATGACTCTAGCTCAATTTTGACAACGGATTTGAATTCGTCTCGAAAAATTGAGTAATAAGCGCCAGCGCCGACGCCGTAGCTCTCCGAAAATTTTTTCGCCCGAAAAAACACATGATGTATAGTATGGAGAAATTTTCAAAATTTGAGAAATTCGAAAATTTCGAATTAATGAGTGTTTCTTACTCAATTTTTCACGCTGAGTTCGAATTCGTTGTTCCAATTTGGCGGCGACCCTTCGTTCCCGAGATACACCCAAAAAAGTTGGAAAAATTGATCAATTTGGGTCCAAAAATGACTCTAGCTCAATTTTGACAACGGATTTGAATTCGTCTCGAAAAATTGAGTAATAAGCGCCAGCGCCGACGCCGTAGCTCTCCGAAAATTTTTTCGCCCGAAAAAACACATGATGTATAGTATGGAGAAATTTTCAAAATTTGAGAAATTCGAAAATTTCGAATTAATGAGTGTTTCTTACTCAATTTTTCACGCTGAGTTCGAATTCGTTGTTCCAATTTGGCGGCGACCCTTCGTTCCCGAGATACACCCAAAAAAGTTGGAAAAATTGATCAATTTGGGTCCAAAAATGACTCTAGCTCAATTTTGACAACGGATTTGAATTCGTCTCGAAAAATTGAGTAATAAGCGCCAGCGCCGACGCCGTAGCTCTCCGAAAATTTTTTCGCCCGAAAAAACACATGATGTATAGTATGGAGAAATTTTCAAAATTTGAGAAATTCGAAAATTTCGAATTAATGAGTGTTTCTTACTCAATTTTTCACGCTGAGTTCGAATTCGTTGTTCCAATTTGGCGGCGACCCTTCGTTCCCGAGATACACCCAAAAAAGTTGGAAAAATTGATCAATTTGGGTCCAAAAATGACTCTAGCTCAATTTTGACAACGGATTTGAATTCGTCTCGAAAAATTGAGTAATAAGCGCCAGCGCCGACGCCGTAGCTCTCCGAAAATTTTTTCGCCCGAAAAAACACATGATGTATAGTATGGAGAAATTTTCAAAATTTGAGAAATTCGAAAATTTCGAATTAATGAGTGTTTCTTACTCAATTTTTCACGCTGAGTTCGAATTCGTTGTTCCAATTTGGCGGCGACCCTTCGTTCCCGAGATACACCCAAAAAAGTTGGAAAAATTGATCAATTTGGGTCCAAAAATGACTCTAGCTCAATTTTGACAACGGATTTGAATTCGTCTCGAAAAATTGAGTAATAAGCGCCAGCGCCGACGCCGTAGCTCTCCGAAAATTTTTTCGCCCGAAAAAACACATGATGTATAGTATGGAGAAATTTTCAAAATTTGAGAAATTCGAAAATTTCGAATTAATGAGTGTTTCTTACTCAATTTTTCACGCTGAGTTCGAATTCGTTGTTCCAATTTGGCGGCGACCCTTCGTTCCCGAGATACACCCAAAAAAGTTGGAAAAATTGATCAATTTGGGTCCAAAAATGACTCTAGCTCAATTTTGACAACGGATTTGAATTCGTCTCGAAAAATTGAGTAATAAGCGCCAGCGCCGACGCCGTAGCTCTCCGAAAATTTTTTCGCCCGAAAAAACACATGATGTATAGTATGGAGAAATTTTCAAAATTTGAGAAATTCGAAAATTTCGAATTAATGAGTGTTTCTTACTCAATTTTTCACGCTGAGTTCGAATTCGTTGTTCCAATTTGGCGGCGACCCTTCGTTCCCGAGATACACCCAAAAAAGTTGGAAAAATTGATCAATTTGGGTCCAAAAATGACTCTAGCTCAATTTTGACAACGGATTTGAATTCGTCTCGAAAAATTGAGTAATAAGCGCCAGCGCCGACGCCGTAGCTCTCCGAAAATTTTTTCGCCCGAAAAAACACATGATGTATAGTATGGAGAAATTTTCAAAATTTGAGAAATTCGAAAATTTCGAATTAATGAGTGTTTCTTACTCAATTTTTCACGCTGAGTTCGAATTCGTTGTTCCAATTTGGCGGCGACCCTTCGTTCCCGAGATACACCCAAAAAAGTTGGAAAAATTGATCAATTTGGGTCCAAAAATGACTCTAGCTCAATTTTGACAACGGATTTGAATTCGTCTCGAAAAATTGAGTAATAAGCGCCAGCGCCGACGCCGTAGCTCTCCGAAAATTTTTTCGCCCGAAAAAACACATGATGTATAGTATGGAGAAATTTTCAAAATTTGAGAAATTCGAAAATTTCGAATTAATGAGTGTTTCTTACTCAATTTTTCACGCTGAGTTCGAATTCGTTGTTCCAATTTGGCGGCGACCCTTCGTTCCCGAGATACACCCAAAAAAGTTGGAAAAATTGATCAATTTGGGTCCAAAAATGACTCTAGCTCAATTTTGACAACGGATTTGAATTCGTCTCGAAAAATTGAGTAATAAGCGCCAGCGCCGACGCCGTAGCTCTCCGAAAATTTTTTCGCCCGAAAAAACACATGATGTATAGTATGGAGAAATTTTCAAAATTTGAGAAATTCGAAAATTTCGAATTAATGAGTGTTTCTTACTCAATTTTTCACGCTGAGTTCGAATTCGTTGTTCCAATTTGGCGGCGACCCTTCGTTCCCGAGATACACCCAAAAAAGTTGGAAAAATTGATCAATTTGGGTCCAAAAATGACTCTAGCTCAATTTTGACAACGGATTTGAATTCGTCTCGAAAAATTGAGTAATAAGCGCCAGCGCCGACGCCGTAGCTCTCCGAAAATTTTTTCGCCCGAAAAAACACATGATGTATAGTATGGAGAAATTTTCAAAATTTGAGAAATTCGAAAATTTCGAATTAATGAGTGTTTCTTACTCAATTTTTCACGCTGAGTTCGAATTCGTTGTTCCAATTTGGCGGCGACCCTTCGTTCCCGAGATACACCCAAAAAAGTTGGAAAAATTGATCAATTTGGGTCCAAAAATGACTCTAGCTCAATTTTGACAACGGATTTGAATTCGTCTCGAAAAATTGAGTAATAAGCGCCAGCGCCGACGCCGTAGCTCTCCGAAAATTTTTTCGCCCGAAAAAACACATGATGTATAGTATGGAGAAATTTTCAAAATTTGAGAAATTCGAAAATTTCGAATTAATGAGTGTTTCTTACTCAATTTTTCACGCTGAGTTCGAATTCGTTGTTCCAATTTGGCGGCGACCCTTCGTTCCCGAGATACACCCAAAAAAGTTGGAAAAATTGATCAATTTGGGTCCAAAAATGACTCTAGCTCAATTTTGACAACGGATTTGAATTCGTCTCGAAAAATTGAGTAATAAGCGCCAGCGCCGACGCCGTAGCTCTCCGAAAATTTTTTCGCCCGAAAAAACACATGATGTATAGTATGGAGAAATTTTCAAAATTTGAGAAATTCGAAAATTTCGAATTAATGAGTGTTTCTTACTCAATTTTTCACGCTGAGTTCGAATTCGTTGTTCCAATTTGGCGGCGACCCTTCGTTCCCGAGATACACCCAAAAAAGTTGGAAAAATTGATCAATTTGGGTCCAAAAATGACTCTAGCTCAATTTTGACAACGGATTTGAATTCGTCTCGAAAAATTGAGTAATAAGCGCCAGCGCCGACGCCGTAGCTCTCCGAAAATTTTTTCGCCCGAAAAAACACATGATGTATAGTATGGAGAAATTTTCAAAATTTGAGAAATTCGAAAATTTCGAATTAATGAGTGTTTCTTACTCAATTTTTCACGCTGAGTTCGAATTCGTTGTTCCAATTTGGCGGCGACCCTTCGTTCCCGAGATACACCCAAAAAAGTTGGAAAAATTGATCAATTTGGGTCCAAAAATGACTCTAGCTCAATTTTGACAACGGATTTGAATTCGTCTCGAAAAATTGAGTAATAAGCGCCAGCGCCGACGCCGTAGCTCTCCGAAAATTTTTTCGCCCGAAAAAACACATGATGTATAGTATGGAGAAATTTTCAAAATTTGAGAAATTCGAAAATTTCGAATTAATGAGTGTTTCTTACTCAATTTTTCACGCTGAGTTCGAATTCGTTGTTCCAATTTGGCGGCGACCCTTCGTTCCCGAGATACACCCAAAAAAGTTGGAAAAATTGATCAATTTGGGTCCAAAAATGACTCTAGCTCAATTTTGACAACGGATTTGAATTCGTCTCGAAAAATTGAGTAATAAGCGCCAGCGCCGACGCCGTAGCTCTCCGAAAATTTTTTCGCCCGAAAAAACACATGATGTATAGTATGGAGAAATTTTCAAAATTTGAGAAATTCGAAAATTTCGAATTAATGAGTGTTTCTTACTCAATTTTTCACGCTGAGTTCGAATTCGTTGTTCCAATTTGGCGGCGACCCTTCGTTCCCGAGATACACCCAAAAAAGTTGGAAAAATTGATCAATTTGGGTCCAAAAATGACTCTAGCTCAATTTTGACAACGGATTTGAATTCGTCTCGAAAAATTGAGTAATAAGCGCCAGCGCCGACGCCGTAGCTCTCCGAAAATTTTTTCGCCCGAAAAAACACATGATGTATAGTATGGAGAAATTTTCAAAATTTGAGAAATTCGAAAATTTCGAATTAATGAGTGTTTCTTACTCAATTTTTCACGCTGAGTTCGAATTCGTTGTTCCAATTTGGCGGCGACCCTTCGTTCCCGAGATACACCCAAAAAAGTTGGAAAAATTGATCAATTTGGGTCCAAAAATGACTCTAGCTCAATTTTGACAACGGATTTGAATTCGTCTCGAAAAATTGAGTAATAAGCGCCAGCGCCGACGCCGTAGCTCTCCGAAAATTTTTTCGCCCGAAAAAACACATGATGTATAGTATGGAGAAATTTTCAAAATTTGAGAAATTCGAAAATTTCGAATTAATGAGTGTTTCTTACTCAATTTTTCACGCTGAGTTCGAATTCGTTGTTCCAATTTGGCGGCGACCCTTCGTTCCCGAGATACACCCAAAAAAGTTGGAAAAATTGATCAATTTGGGTCCAAAAATGACTCTAGCTCAATTTTGACAACGGATTTGAATTCGTCTCGAAAAATTGAGTAATAAGCGCCAGCGCCGACGCCGTAGCTCTCCGAAAATTTTTTCGCCCGAAAAAACACATGATGTATAGTATGGAGAAATTTTCAAAATTTGAGAAATTCGAAAATTTCGAATTAATGAGTGTTTCTTACTCAATTTTTCACGCTGAGTTCGAATTCGTTGTTCCAATTTGGCGGCGACCCTTCGTTCCCGAGATACACCCAAAAAAGTTGGAAAAATTGATCAATTTGGGTCCAAAAATGACTCTAGCTCAATTTTGACAACGGATTTGAATTCGTCTCGAAAAATTGAGTAATAAGCGCCAGCGCCGACGCCGTAGCTCTCCGAAAATTTTTTCGCCCGAAAAAACACATGATGTATAGTATGGAGAAATTTTCAAAATTTGAGAAATTCGAAAATTTCGAATTAATGAGTGTTTCTTACTCAATTTTTCACGCTGAGTTCGAATTCGTTGTTCCAATTTGGCGGCGACCCTTCGTTCCCGAGATACACCCAAAAAAGTTGGAAAAATTGATCAATTTGGGTCAAAAATGACTCTAGCTCAATTTTGACAACGGATTTGAATTCGTCTCGAAAAATTGAGTAATAAGCGCCAGCGCCGACGCCGTAGCTCTCCGAAAATTTTTTCGCCCGAAAAAACACATGATGTATAGTATGGAGAAATTTTCAAAATTTGAGAAATTCGAAAATTTCGAATTAATGAGTGTTTCTTACTCAATTTTTCACGCTGAGTTCGAATTCGTTGTTCCAATTTGGCGGCGACCCTTCGTTCCCGAGATACACCCAAAAAAGTTGGAAAAATTGATCAATTTGGGTCCAAAAATGACTCTAGCTCAATTTTGACAACGGATTTGAATTCGTCTCGAAAAATTGAGTAATAAGCGCCAGCGCCGACGCCGTAGCTCTCCGAAAATTTTTTCGCCCGAAAAAACACATGATGTATAGTATGGAGAAATTTTCAAAATTTGAGAAATTCGAAAATTTCGAATTAATGAGTGTTTCTTACTCAATTTTTCACGCTGAGTTCGAATTCGTTGTTCCAATTTGGCGGCGACCCTTCGTTCCCGAGATACACCCAAAAAAGTTGGAAAAATTGATCAATTTGGGTCCAAAAATGACTCTAGCTCAATTTTGACAACGGATTTGAATTCGTCTCGAAAAATTGAGTAATAAGCGCCAGCGCCGACGCCGTAGCTCTCCGAAAATTTTTTCGCCCGAAAAAACACATGATGTATAGTATGGAGAAATTTTCAAAATTTGAGAAATTCGAAAATTTCGAATTAATGAGTGTTTCTTACTCAATTTTTCACGCTGAGTTCGAATTCGTTGTTCCAATTTGGCGGCGACCCTTCGTTCCCGAGATACACCCAAAAAAGTTGGAAAAATTGATCAATTTGGGTCAAAAAATGACTCTAGCTCAATTTTGACAACGGATTTGAATTCGTCTCGAAAAATTGAGTAATAAGCGCCAGCGCCGACGCCGTAGCTCTCCGAAAATTTTTTCGCCCGAAAAAACACATGATGTATAGTATGGAGAAATTTTCAAAATTTGAGAAATTCGAAAATTTCGAATTAATGAGTGTTTCTTACTCAATTTTTCACGCTGAGTTCGAATTCGTTGTTCCAATTTGGCGGCGACCCTTCGTTCCCGAGATACACCCAAAAAAGTTGGAAAAATTGATCAATTTGGGTCCAAAAATGACTCTAGCTCAATTTTGACAACGGATTTGAATTCGTCTCGAAAAATTGAGTAATAAGCGCCAGCGCCGACGCCGTAGCTCTCCGAAAATTTTTTCGCCCGAAAAAACACATGATGTATAGTATGGAGAAATTTTCAAAATTTGAGAAATTCGAAAATTTCGAATTAATGAGTGTTTCTTACTCAATTTTTCACGCTGAGTTCGAATTCGTTGTTCCAATTTGGCGGCGACCCTTCGTTCCCGAGATACACCCAAAAAAGTTGGAAAAATTGATCAATTTGGGTCCAAAAATGACTCTAGCTCAATTTTGACAACGGATTTGAATTCGTCTCGAAAAATTGAGTAATAAGCGCCAGCGCCGACGCCGTAGCTCTCCGAAAATTTTTTCGCCCGAAAAAACACATGATGTATAGTATGGAGAAATTTTCAAAATTTGAGAAATTCGAAAATTTCGAATTAATGAGTGTTTCTTACTCAATTTTTCACGCTGAGTTCGAATTCGTTGTTCCAATTTGGCGGCGACCCTTCGTTCCCGAGATACACCCAAAAAAGTTGGAAAAATTGATCAATTTGGGTCCAAAAATGACTCTAGCTCAATTTTGACAACGGATTTGAATTCGTCTCGAAAAATTGAGTAATAAGCGCCAGCGCCGACGCCGTAGCTCTCCGAAAATTTTTTCGCCCGAAAAAACACATGATGTATAGTATGGAGAAATTTTCAAAATTTGAGAAATTCGAAAATTTCGAATTAATGAGTGTTTCTTACTCAATTTTTCACGCTGAGTTCGAATTCGTTGTTCCAATTTGGCGGCGACCCTTCGTTCCCGAGATACACCCAAAAAAGTTGGAAAAATTGATCAATTTGGGTCAAAAATGACTCTAGCTCAATTTTGACAACGGATTTGAATTCGTCTCGAAAAATTGAGTAATAAGCGCCAGCGCCGACGCCGTAGCTCTCCGAAAATTTTTTCGCCCGAAAAAACACATGATGTATAGTATGGAGAAATTTTCAAAATTTGAGAAATTCGAAAATTTCGAATTAATGAGTGTTTCTTACTCAATTTTTCACGCTGAGTTCGAATTCGTTGTTCCAATTTGGCGGCGACCCTTCGTTCCCGAGATACACCCAAAAAAGTTGGAAAAATTGATCAATTTGGGTCCAAAAATGACTCTAGCTCAATTTTGACAACGGATTTGAATTCGTCTCGAAAAATTGAGTAATAAGCGCCAGCGCCGACGCCGTAGCTCTCCGAAAATTTTTTCGCCCGAAAAAACACATGATGTATAGTATGGAGAAATTTTCAAAATTTGAGAAATTCGAAAATTTCGAATTAATGAGTGTTTCTTACTCAATTTTTCACGCTGAGTTCGAATTCGTTGTTCCAATTTGGCGGCGACCCTTCGTTCCCGAGATACACCCAAAAAAGTTGGAAAAATTGATCAATTTGGGTCAAAAAATGACTCTAGCTCAATTTTGACAACGGATTTGAATTCGTCTCGAAAAATTGAGTAATAAGCGCCAGCGCCGACGCCGTAGCTCTCCGAAAATTTTTTCGCCCGAAAAAACACATGATGTATAGTATGGAGAAATTTTCAAAATTTGAGAAATTCGAAAATTTCGAATTAATGAGTGTTTCTTACTCAATTTTTCACGCTGAGTTCGAATTCGTTGTTCCAATTTGGCGGCGACCCTTCGTTCCCGAGATACACCCAAAAAAGTTGGAAAAATTGATCAATTTGGGTCCAAAAATGACTCTAGCTCAATTTTGACAACGGATTTGAATTCGTCTCGAAAAATTGAGTAATAAGCGCCAGCGCCGACGCCGTAGCTCTCCGAAAATTTTTTCGCCCGAAAAAACACATGATGTATAGTATGGAGAAATTTTCAAAATTTGAGAAATTCGAAAATTTCGAATTAATGAGTGTTTCTTACTCAATTTTTCACGCTGAGTTCGAATTCGTTGTTCCAATTTGGCGGCGACCCTTCGTTCCCGAGATACACCCAAAAAAGTTGGAAAAATTGATCAATTTGGGTCCAAAAATGACTCTAGCTCAATTTTGACAACGGATTTGAATTCGTCTCGAAAAATTGAGTAATAAGCGCCAGCGCCGACGCCGTAGCTCTCCGAAAATTTTTTCGCCCGAAAAAACACATGATGTATAGTATGGAGAAATTTTCAAAATTTGAGAAATTCGAAAATTTCGAATTAATGAGTGTTTCTTACTCAATTTTTCACGCTGAGTTCGAATTCGTTGTTCCAATTTGGCGGCGACCCTTCGTTCCCGAGATACACCCAAAAAAGTTGGAAAAATTGATCAATTTGGGTCAAAAATGACTCTAGCTCAATTTTGACAACGGATTTGAATTCGTCTCGAAAAATTGAGTAATAAGCGCCAGCGCCGACGCCGTAGCTCTCCGAAAATTTTTTCGCCCGAAAAAACACATGATGTATAGTATGGAGAAATTTTCAAAATTTGAGAAATTCGAAAATTTCGAATTAATGAGTGTTTCTTACTCAATTTTTCACGCTGAGTTCGAATTCGTTGTTCCAATTTGGCGGCGACCCTTCGTTCCCGAGATACACCCAAAAAAGTTGGAAAAATTGATCAATTTGGGTCAAAAATGACTCTAGCTCAATTTTGACAACGGATTTGAATTCGTCTCGAAAAATTGAGTAATAAGCGCCAGCGCCGACGCCGTAGCTCTCCGAAAATTTTTTCGCCCGAAAAAACACATGATGTATAGTATGGAGAAATTTTCAAAATTTGAGAAATTCGAAAATTTCGAATTAATGAGTGTTTCTTACTCAATTTTTCACGCTGAGTTCGAATTCGTTGTTCCAATTTGGCGGCGACCCTTCGTTCCCGAGATACACCCAAAAAAGTTGGAAAAATTGATCAATTTGGGTCCAAAAATGACTCTAGCTCAATTTTGACAACGGATTTGAATTCGTCTCGAAAAATTGAGTAATAAGCGCCAGCGCCGACGCCGTAGCTCTCCGAAAATTTTTTCGCCCGAAAAAACACATGATGTATAGTATGGAGAAATTTTCAAAATTTGAGAAATTCGAAAATTTCGAATTAATGAGTGTTTCTTACTCAATTTTTCACGCTGAGTTCGAATTCGTTGTTCCAATTTGGCGGCGACCCTTCGTTCCCGAGATACACCCAAAAAAGTTGGAAAAATTGATCAATTTGGGTCCAAAAATGACTCTAGCTCAATTTTGACAACGGATTTGAATTCGTCTCGAAAAATTGAGTAATAAGCGCCAGCGCCGACGCCGTAGCTCTCCGAAAATTTTTTCGCCCGAAAAAACACATGATGTATAGTATGGAGAAATTTTCAAAATTTGAGAAATTCGAAAATTTCGAATTAATGAGTGTTTCTTACTCAATTTTTCACGCTGAGTTCGAATTCGTTGTTCCAATTTGGCGGCGACCCTTCGTTCCCGAGATACACCCAAAAAAGTTGGAAAAATTGATCAATTTGGGTCCAAAAATGACTCTAGCTCAATTTTGACAACGGATTTGAATTCGTCTCGAAAAATTGAGTAATAAGCGCCAGCGCCGACGCCGTAGCTCTCCGAAAATTTTTTCGCCCGAAAAAACACATGATGTATAGTATGGAGAAATTTTCAAAATTTGAGAAATTCGAAAATTTCGAATTAATGAGTGTTTCTTACTCAATTTTTCACGCTGAGTTCGAATTCGTTGTTCCAATTTGGCGGCGACCCTTCGTTCCCGAGATACACCCAAAAAAGTTGGAAAAATTGATCAATTTGGGTCCAAAAATGACTCTAGCTCAATTTTGACAACGGATTTGAATTCGTCTCGAAAAATTGAGTAATAAGCGCCAGCGCCGACGCCGTAGCTCTCCGAAAATTTTTTCGCCCGAAAAAACACATGATGTATAGTATGGAGAAATTTTCAAAATTTGAGAAATTCGAAAATTTCGAATTAATGAGTGTTTCTTACTCAATTTTTCACGCTGAGTTCGAATTCGTTGTTCCAATTTGGCGGCGACCCTTCGTTCCCGAGATACACCCAAAAAAGTTGGAAAAATTGATCAATTTGGGTCCAAAAATGACTCTAGCTCAATTTTGACAACGGATTTGAATTCGTCTCGAAAAATTGAGTAATAAGCGCCAGCGCCGACGCCGTAGCTCTCCGAAAATTTTTTCGCCCGAAAAAACACATGATGTATAGTATGGAGAAATTTTCAAAATTTGAGAAATTCGAAAATTTCGAATTAATGAGTGTTTCTTACTCAATTTTTCACGCTGAGTTCGAATTCGTTGTTCCAATTTGGCGGCGACCCTTCGTTCCCGAGATACACCCAAAAAAGTTGGAAAAATTGATCAATTTGGGTCCAAAAATGACTCTAGCTCAATTTTGACAACGGATTTGAATTCGTCTCGAAAAATTGAGTAATAAGCGCCAGCGCCGACGCCGTAGCTCTCCGAAAATTTTTTCGCCCGAAAAAACACATGATGTATAGTATGGAGAAATTTTCAAAATTTGAGAAATTCGAAAATTTCGAATTAATGAGTGTTTCTTACTCAATTTTTCACGCTGAGTTCGAATTCGTTGTTCCAATTTGGCGGCGACCCTTCGTTCCCGAGATACACCCAAAAAAGTTGGAAAAATTGATCAATTTGGGTCCAAAAATGACTCTAGCTCAATTTTGACAACGGATTTGAATTCGTCTCGAAAAATTGAGTAATAAGCGCCAGCGCCGACGCCGTAGCTCTCCGAAAATTTTTTCGCCCGAAAAAACACATGATGTATAGTATGGAGAAATTTTCAAAATTTGAGAAATTCGAAAATTTCGAATTAATGAGTGTTTCTTACTCAATTTTTCACGCTGAGTTCGAATTCGTTGTTCCAATTTGGCGGCGACCCTTCGTTCCCGAGATACACCCAAAAAAGTTGGAAAAATTGATCAATTTGGGTCAAAAAATGACTCTAGCTCAATTTTGACAACGGATTTGAATTCGTCTCGAAAAATTGAGTAATAAGCGCCAGCGCCGACGCCGTAGCTCTCCGAAAATTTTTTCGCCCGAAAAAACACATGATGTATAGTATGGAGAAATTTTCAAAATTTGAGAAATTCGAAAATTTCGAATTAATGAGTGTTTCTTACTCAATTTTTCACGCTGAGTTCGAATTCGTTGTTCCAATTTGGCGGCGACCCTTCGTTCCCGAGATACACCCAAAAAAGTTGGAAAAATTGATCAATTTGGGTCCAAAAATGACTCTAGCTCAATTTTGACAACGGATTTGAATTCGTCTCGAAAAATTGAGTAATAAGCGCCAGCGCCGACGCCGTAGCTCTCCGAAAATTTTTTCGCCCGAAAAAACACATGATGTATAGTATGGAGAAATTTTCAAAATTTGAGAAATTCGAAAATTTCGAATTAATGAGTGTTTCTTACTCAATTTTTCACGCTGAGTTCGAATTCGTTGTTCCAATTTGGCGGCGACCCTTCGTTCCCGAGATACACCCAAAAAAGTTGGAAAAATTGATCAATTTGGGTCCAAAAATGACTCTAGCTCAATTTTGACAACGGATTTGAATTCGTCTCGAAAAATTGAGTAATAAGCGCCAGCGCCGACGCCGTAGCTCTCCGAAAATTTTTTCGCCCGAAAAAACACATGATGTATAGTATGGAGAAATTTTCAAAATTTGAGAAATTCGAAAATTTCGAATTAATGAGTGTTTCTTACTCAATTTTTCACGCTGAGTTCGAATTCGTTGTTCCAATTTGGCGGCGACCCTTCGTTCCCGAGATACACCCAAAAAAGTTGGAAAAATTGATCAATTTGGGTCCAAAAATGACTCTAGCTCAATTTTGACAACGGATTTGAATTCGTCTCGAAAAATTGAGTAATAAGCGCCAGCGCCGACGCCGTAGCTCTCCGAAAATTTTTTCGCCCGAAAAAACACATGATGTATAGTATGGAGAAATTTTCAAAATTTGAGAAATTCGAAAATTTCGAATTAATGAGTGTTTCTTACTCAATTTTTCACGCTGAGTTCGAATTCGTTGTTCCAATTTGGCGGCGACCCTTCGTTCCCGAGATACACCCAAAAAAGTTGGAAAAATTGATCAATTTGGGTCCAAAAATGACTCTAGCTCAATTTTGACAACGGATTTGAATTCGTCTCGAAAAATTGAGTAATAAGCGCCAGCGCCGACGCCGTAGCTCTCCGAAAATTTTTTCGCCCGAAAAAACACATGATGTATAGTATGGAGAAATTTTCAAAATTTGAGAAATTCGAAAATTTCGAATTAATGAGTGTTTCTTACTCAATTTTTCACGCTGAGTTCGAATTCGTTGTTCCAATTTGGCGGCGACCCTTCGTTCCCGAGATACACCCAAAAAAGTTGGAAAAATTGATCAATTTGGGTCCAAAAATGACTCTAGCTCAATTTTGACAACGGATTTGAATTCGTCTCGAAAAATTGAGTAATAAGCGCCAGCGCCGACGCCGTAGCTCTCCGAAAATTTTTTCGCCCGAAAAAACACATGATGTATAGTATGGAGAAATTTTCAAAATTTGAGAAATTCGAAAATTTCGAATTAATGAGTGTTTCTTACTCAATTTTTCACGCTGAGTTCGAATTCGTTGTTCCAATTTGGCGGCGACCCTTCGTTCCCGAGATACACCCAAAAAAGTTGGAAAAATTGATCAATTTGGGTCCAAAAATGACTCTAGCTCAATTTTGACAACGGATTTGAATTCGTCTCGAAAAATTGAGTAATAAGCGCCAGCGCCGACGCCGTAGCTCTCCGAAAATTTTTTCGCCCGAAAAAACACATGATGTATAGTATGGAGAAATTTTCAAAATTTGAGAAATTCGAAAATTTCGAATTAATGAGTGTTTCTTACTCAATTTTTCACGCTGAGTTCGAATTCGTTGTTCCAATTTGGCGGCGACCCTTCGTTCCCGAGATACACCCAAAAAAGTTGGAAAAATTGATCAATTTGGGTCCAAAAATGACTCTAGCTCAATTTTGACAACGGATTTGAATTCGTCTCGAAAAATTGAGTAATAAGCGCCAGCGCCGACGCCGTAGCTCTCCGAAAATTTTTTCGCCCGAAAAAACACATGATGTATAGTATGGAGAAATTTTCAAAATTTGAGAAATTCGAAAATTTCGAATTAATGAGTGTTTCTTACTCAATTTTTCACGCTGAGTTCGAATTCGTTGTTCCAATTTGGCGGCGACCCTTCGTTCCCGAGATACACCCAAAAAAGTTGGAAAAATTGATCAATTTGGGTCAAAAATGACTCTAGCTCAATTTTGACAACGGATTTGAATTCGTCTCGAAAAATTGAGTAATAAGCGCCAGCGCCGACGCCGTAGCTCTCCGAAAATTTTTTCGCCCGAAAAAACACATGATGTATAGTATGGAGAAATTTTCAAAATTTGAGAAATTCGAAAATTTCGAATTAATGAGTGTTTCTTACTCAATTTTTCACGCTGAGTTCGAATTCGTTGTTCCAATTTGGCGGCGACCCTTCGTTCCCGAGATACACCCAAAAAAGTTGGAAAAATTGATCAATTTGGGTCCAAAAATGACTCTAGCTCAATTTTGACAACGGATTTGAATTCGTCTCGAAAAATTGAGTAATAAGCGCCAGCGCCGACGCCGTAGCTCTCCGAAAATTTTTTCGCCCGAAAAAACACATGATGTATAGTATGGAGAAATTTTCAAAATTTGAGAAATTCGAAAATTTCGAATTAATGAGTGTTTCTTACTCAATTTTTCACGCTGAGTTCGAATTCGTTGTTCCAATTTGGCGGCGACCCTTCGTTCCCGAGATACACCCAAAAAAGTTGGAAAAATTGATCAATTTGGGTCCAAAAATGACTCTAGCTCAATTTTGACAACGGATTTGAATTCGTCTCGAAAAATTGAGTAATAAGCGCCAGCGCCGACGCCGTAGCTCTCCGAAAATTTTTTCGCCCGAAAAAACACATGATGTATAGTATGGAGAAATTTTCAAAATTTGAGAAATTCGAAAATTTCGAATTAATGAGTGTTTCTTACTCAATTTTTCACGCTGAGTTCGAATTCGTTGTTCCAATTTGGCGGCGACCCTTCGTTCCCGAGATACACCCAAAAAAGTTGGAAAAATTGATCAATTTGGGTCCAAAAATGACTCTAGCTCAATTTTGACAACGGATTTGAATTCGTCTCGAAAAATTGAGTAATAAGCGCCAGCGCCGACGCCGTAGCTCTCCGAAAATTTTTTCGCCCGAAAAAACACATGATGTATAGTATGGAGAAATTTTCAAAATTTGAGAAATTCGAAAATTTCGAATTAATGAGTGTTTCTTACTCAATTTTTCACGCTGAGTTCGAATTCGTTGTTCCAATTTGGCGGCGACCCTTCGTTCCCGAGATACACCCAAAAAAGTTGGAAAAATTGATCAATTTGGGTCCAAAAATGACTCTAGCTCAATTTTGACAACGGATTTGAATTCGTCTCGAAAAATTGAGTAATAAGCGCCAGCGCCGACGCCGTAGCTCTCCGAAAATTTTTTCGCCCGAAAAAACACATGATGTATAGTATGGAGAAATTTTCAAAATTTGAGAAATTCGAAAATTTCGAATTAATGAGTGTTTCTTACTCAATTTTTCACGCTGAGTTCGAATTCGTTGTTCCAATTTGGCGGCGACCCTTCGTTCCCGAGATACACCCAAAAAAGTTGGAAAAATTGATCAATTTGGGTCCAAAAATGACTCTAGCTCAATTTTGACAACGGATTTGAATTCGTCTCGAAAAATTGAGTAATAAGCGCCAGCGCCGACGCCGTAGCTCTCCGAAAATTTTTTCGCCCGAAAAAACACATGATGTATAGTATGGAGAAATTTTCAAAATTTGAGAAATTCGAAAATTTCGAATTAATGAGTGTTTCTTACTCAATTTTTCACGCTGAGTTCGAATTCGTTGTTCCAATTTGGCGGCGACCCTTCGTTCCCGAGATACACCCAAAAAAGTTGGAAAAATTGATCAATTTGGGTCCAAAAATGACTCTAGCTCAATTTTGACAACGGATTTGAATTCGTCTCGAAAAATTGAGTAATAAGCGCCAGCGCCGACGCCGTAGCTCTCCGAAAATTTTTTCGCCCGAAAAAACACATGATGTATAGTATGGAGAAATTTTCAAAATTTGAGAAATTCGAAAATTTCGAATTAATGAGTGTTTCTTACTCAATTTTTCACGCTGAGTTCGAATTCGTTGTTCCAATTTGGCGGCGACCCTTCGTTCCCGAGATACACCCAAAAAAGTTGGAAAAATTGATCAATTTGGGTCCAAAAATGACTCTAGCTCAATTTTGACAACGGATTTGAATTCGTCTCGAAAAATTGAGTAATAAGCGCCAGCGCCGACGCCGTAGCTCTCCGAAAATTTTTTCGCCCGAAAAAACACATGATGTATAGTATGGAGAAATTTTCAAAATTTGAGAAATTCGAAAATTTCGAATTAATGAGTGTTTCTTACTCAATTTTTCACGCTGAGTTCGAATTCGTTGTTCCAATTTGGCGGCGACCCTTCGTTCCCGAGATACACCCAAAAAAGTTGGAAAAATTGATCAATTTGGGTCCAAAAATGACTCTAGCTCAATTTTGACAACGGATTTGAATTCGTCTCGAAAAATTGAGTAATAAGCGCCAGCGCCGACGCCGTAGCTCTCCGAAAATTTTTTCGCCCGAAAAAACACATGATGTATAGTATGGAGAAATTTTCAAAATTTGAGAAATTCGAAAATTTCGAATTAATGAGTGTTTCTTACTCAATTTTTCACGCTGAGTTCGAATTCGTTGTTCCAATTTGGCGGCGACCCTTCGTTCCCGAGATACACCCAAAAAAGTTGGAAAAATTGATCAATTTGGGTCCAAAAATGACTCTAGCTCAATTTTGACAACGGATTTGAATTCGTCTCGAAAAATTGAGTAATAAGCGCCAGCGCCGACGCCGTAGCTCTCCGAAAATTTTTTCGCCCGAAAAAACACATGATGTATAGTATGGAGAAATTTTCAAAATTTGAGAAATTCGAAAATTTCGAATTAATGAGTGTTTCTTACTCAATTTTTCACGCTGAGTTCGAATTCGTTGTTCCAATTTGGCGGCGACCCTTCGTTCCCGAGATACACCCAAAAAAGTTGGAAAAATTGATCAATTTGGGTCCAAAAATGACTCTAGCTCAATTTTGACAACGGATTTGAATTCGTCTCGAAAAATTGAGTAATAAGCGCCAGCGCCGACGCCGTAGCTCTCCGAAAATTTTTTCGCCCGAAAAAACACATGATGTATAGTATGGAGAAATTTTCAAAATTTGAGAAATTCGAAAATTTCGAATTAATGAGTGTTTCTTACTCAATTTTTCACGCTGAGTTCGAATTCGTTGTTCCAATTTGGCGGCGACCCTTCGTTCCCGAGATACACCCAAAAAAGTTGGAAAAATTGATCAATTTGGGTCCAAAAATGACTCTAGCTCAATTTTGACAACGGATTTGAATTCGTCTCGAAAAATTGAGTAATAAGCGCCAGCGCCGACGCCGTAGCTCTCCGAAAATTTTTTCGCCCGAAAAAACACATGATGTATAGTATGGAGAAATTTTCAAAATTTGAGAAATTCGAAAATTTCGAATTAATGAGTGTTTCTTACTCAATTTTTCACGCTGAGTTCGAATTCGTTGTTCCAATTTGGCGGCGACCCTTCGTTCCCGAGATACACCCAAAAAAGTTGGAAAAATTGATCAATTTGGGTCCAAAAATGACTCTAGCTCAATTTTGACAACGGATTTGAATTCGTCTCGAAAAATTGAGTAATAAGCGCCAGCGCCGACGCCGTAGCTCTCCGAAAATTTTTTCGCCCGAAAAAACACATGATGTATAGTATGGAGAAATTTTCAAAATTTGAGAAATTCGAAAATTTCGAATTAATGAGTGTTTCTTACTCAATTTTTCACGCTGAGTTCGAATTCGTTGTTCCAATTTGGCGGCGACCCTTCGTTCCCGAGATACACCCAAAAAAGTTGGAAAAATTGATCAATTTGGGTCAAAAATGACTCTAGCTCAATTTTGACAACGGATTTGAATTCGTCTCGAAAAATTGAGTAATAAGCGCCAGCGCCGACGCCGTAGCTCTCCGAAAATTTTTTCGCCCGAAAAAACACATGATGTATAGTATGGAGAAATTTTCAAAATTTGAGAAATTCGAAAATTTCGAATTAATGAGTGTTTCTTACTCAATTTTTCACGCTGAGTTCGAATTCGTTGTTCCAATTTGGCGGCGACCCTTCGTTCCGAGATACACCCAAAAAAGTTGGAAAAATTGATCAATTTGGGTCCAAAAATGACTCTAGCTCAATTTTGACAACGGATTTGAATTCGTCTCGAAAAATTGAGTAATAAGCGCCAGCGCCGACGCCGTAGCTCTCCGAAAATTTTTTCGCCCGAAAAAACACATGATGTATAGTATGGAGAAATTTTCAAAATTTGAGAAATTCGAAAATTTCGAATTAATGAGTGTTTCTTACTCAATTTTTCACGCTGAGTTCGAATTCGTTGTTCCAATTTGGCGGCGACCCTTCGTTCCCGAGATACACCCAAAAAAGTTGGAAAAATTGATCAATTTGGGTCCAAAAATGACTCTAGCTCAATTTTGACAACGGATTTGAATTCGTCTCGAAAAATTGAGTAATAAGCGCCAGCGCCGACGCCGTAGCTCTCCGAAAATTTTTTCGCCCGAAAAAACACATGATGTATAGTATGGAGAAATTTTCAAAATTTGAGAAATTCGAAAATTTCGAATTAATGAGTGTTTCTTACTCAATTTTTCACGCTGAGTTCGAATTCGTTGTTCCAATTTGGCGGCGACCCTTCGTTCCCGAGATACACCCAAAAAAGTTGGAAAAATTGATCAATTTGGGTCCAAAAATGACTCTAGCTCAATTTTGACAACGGATTTGAATTCGTCTCGAAAAATTGAGTAATAAGCGCCAGCGCCGACGCCGTAGCTCTCCGAAAATTTTTTCGCCCGAAAAAACACATGATGTATAGTATGGAGAAATTTTCAAAATTTGAGAAATTCGAAAATTTCGAATTAATGAGTGTTTCTTACTCAATTTTTCACGCTGAGTTCGAATTCGTTGTTCCAATTTGGCGGCGACCCTTCGTTCCCGAGATACACCCAAAAAAGTTGGAAAAATTGATCAATTTGGGTCCAAAAATGACTCTAGCTCAATTTTGACAACGGATTTGAATTCGTCTCGAAAAATTGAGTAATAAGCGCCAGCGCCGACGCCGTAGCTCTCCGAAAATTTTTTCGCCCGAAAAAACACATGATGTATAGTATGGAGAAATTTTCAAAATTTGAGAAATTCGAAAATTTCGAATTAATGAGTGTTTCTTACTCAATTTTTCACGCTGAGTTCGAATTCGTTGTTCCAATTTGGCGGCGACCCTTCGTTCCCGAGATACACCCAAAAAAGTTGGAAAAATTGATCAATTTGGGTCCAAAAATGACTCTAGCTCAATTTTGACAACGGATTTGAATTCGTCTCGAAAAATTGAGTAATAAGCGCCAGCGCCGACGCCGTAGCTCTCCGAAAATTTTTTCGCCCGAAAAAACACATGATGTATAGTATGGAGAAATTTTCAAAATTTGAGAAATTCGAAAATTTCGAATTAATGAGTGTTTCTTACTCAATTTTTCACGCTGAGTTCGAATTCGTTGTTCCAATTTGGCGGCGACCCTTCGTTCCCGAGATACACCCAAAAAAGTTGGAAAAATTGATCAATTTGGGTCCAAAAATGACTCTAGCTCAATTTTGACAACGGATTTGAATTCGTCTCGAAAAATTGAGTAATAAGCGCCAGCGCCGACGCCGTAGCTCTCCGAAAATTTTTTCGCCCGAAAAAACACATGATGTATAGTATGGAGAAATTTTCAAAATTTGAGAAATTCGAAAATTTCGAATTAATGAGTGTTTCTTACTCAATTTTTCACGCTGAGTTCGAATTCGTTGTTCCAATTTGGCGGCGACCCTTCGTTCCCGAGATACACCCAAAAAAGTTGGAAAAATTGATCAATTTGGGTCCAAAAATGACTCTAGCTCAATTTTGACAACGGATTTGAATTCGTCTCGAAAAATTGAGTAATAAGCGCCAGCGCCGACGCCGTAGCTCTCCGAAAATTTTTTCGCCCGAAAAAACACATGATGTAGTATGGAGAAATTTTCAAAATTTGAGAAATTCGAAAATTTCGAATTAATGAGTGTTTCTTACTCAATTTTTCACGCTGAGTTCGAATTCGTTGTTCCAATTTGGCGGCGACCCTTCGTTCCCGAGATACACCCAAAAAAGTTGGAAAAATTGATCAATTTGGGTCCAAAAATGACTCTAGCTCAATTTTGACAACGGATTTGAATTCGTCTCGAAAAATTGAGTAATAAGCGCCAGCGCCGACGCCGTAGCTCTCCGAAAATTTTTTCGCCCGAAAAAACACATGATGTATAGTATGGAGAAATTTTCAAAATTTGAGAAATTCGAAAATTTCGAATTAATGAGTGTTTCTTACTCAATTTTTCACGCTGAGTTCGAATTCGTTGTTCCAATTTGGCGGCGACCCTTCGTTTCCGAGATACACCCAAAAAAGTTGGAAAAATTGATCAATTTGGGTCCAAAAATGACTCTAGCTCAATTTTGACAACGGATTTGAATTCGTCTCGAAAAATTGAGTAATAAGCGCCAGCGCCGACGCCGTAGCTCTCCGAAAATTTTTTCGCCCGAAAAAACACATGATGTATAGTATGGAGAAATTTTCAAAATTTGAGAAATTCGAAAATTTCGAATTAATGAGTGTTTCTTACTCAATTTTTCACGCTGAGTTCGAATTCGTTGTTCCAATTTGGCGGCGACCCTTCGTTCCCGAGATACACCCAAAAAAGTTGGAAAAATTGATCAATTTGGGTCCAAAAATGACTCTAGCTCAATTTTGACAACGGATTTGAATTCGTCTCGAAAAATTGAGTAATAAGCGCCAGCGCCGACGCCGTAGCTCTCCGAAAATTTTTTCGCCCGAAAAAACACATGATGTATAGTATGGAGAAATTTTCAAAATTTGAGAAATTCGAAAATTTCGAATTAATGAGTGTTTCTTACTCAATTTTTCACGCTGAGTTCGAATTCGTTGTTCCAATTTGGCGGCGACCCTTCGTTCCCGAGATACACCCAAAAAAGTTGGAAAAATTGATCAATTTGGGTCAAAAAATGACTCTAGCTCAATTTTGACAACGGATTTGAATTCGTCTCGAAAAATTGAGTAATAAGCGCCAGCGCCGACGCCGTAGCTCTCCGAAAATTTTTTCGCCCGAAAAAACACATGATGTATAGTATGGAGAAATTTTCAAAATTTGAGAAATTCGAAAATTTCGAATTAATGAGTGTTTCTTACTCAATTTTTCACGCTGAGTTCGAATTCGTTGTTCCAATTTGGCGGCGACCCTTCGTTCCCGAGATACACCCAAAAAAGTTGGAAAAATTGATCAATTTGGGTCAAAAATGACTCTAGCTCAATTTTGACAACGGATTTGAATTCGTCTCGAAAAATTGAGTAATAAGCGCCAGCGCCGACGCCGTAGCTCTCCGAAAATTTTTTCGCCCGAAAAAACACATGATGTATAGTATGGAGAAATTTTCAAAATTTGAGAAATTCGAAAATTTCGAATTAATGAGTGTTTCTTACTCAATTTTTCACGCTGAGTTCGAATTCGTTGTTCCAATTTGGCGGCGACCCTTCGTTCCCGAGATACACCCAAAAAAGTTGGAAAAATTGATCAATTTGGGTCAAAAAATGACTCTAGCTCAATTTTGACAACGGATTTGAATTCGTCTCGAAAAATTGAGTAATAAGCGCCAGCGCCGACGCCGTAGCTCTCCGAAAATTTTTTCGCCCGAAAAAACACATGATGTATAGTATGGAGAAATTTTCAAAATTTGAGAAATTCGAAAATTTCGAATTAATGAGTGTTTCTTACTCAATTTTTCACGCTGAGTTCGAATTCGTTGTTCCAATTTGGCGGCGACCCTTCGTTCCCCAGATACACCAAAAAAGTTGGAAAAATTGATCAATTTGGGTCCAAAAATGACTCTAGCTCAATTTTGACAACGGATTTGAATTCGTCTCGAAAAATTGAGTAATAAGCGCCAGCGCCGACGCCGTAGCTCTCCGAAAATTTTTTCGCCCGAAAAAACACATGATGTATAGTATGGAGAAATTTTCAAAATTTGAGAAATTCGAAAATTTCGAATTAATGAGTGTTTCTTACTCAATTTTTCACGCTGAGTTCGAATTCGTTGTTCCAATTTGGCGGCGACCCTTCGTTCCCGAGATACACCCAAAAAAGTTGGAAAAATTGATCAATTTGGGTCCAAAAATGACTCTAGCTCAATTTTGACAACGGATTTGAATTCGTCTCGAAAAATTGAGTAATAAGCGCCAGCGCCGACGCCGTAGCTCTCCGAAAATTTTTTCGCCCGAAAAAACACATGATGTATAGTATGGAGAAATTTTCAAAATTTGAGAAATTCGAAAATTTCGAATTAATGAGTGTTTCTTACTCAATTTTTCACGCTGAGTTCGAATTCGTTGTTCCAATTTGGCGGCGACCCTTCGTTCCCGAGATACACCCAAAAAAGTTGGAAAAATTGATCAATTTGGGTCCAAAAATGACTCTAGCTCAATTTTGACAACGGATTTGAATTCGTCTCGAAAAATTGAGTAATAAGCGCCAGCGCCGACGCCGTAGCTCTCCGAAAATTTTTTCGCCCGAAAAAACACATGATGTATAGTATGGAGAAATTTTCAAAATTTGAGAAATTCGAAAATTTCGAATTAATGAGTGTTTCTTACTCAATTTTTCACGCTGAGTTCGAATTCGTTGTTCCAATTTGGCGGC
The DNA here is from genome assembly GCA_031841125.1 of Acanthococcus lagerstroemiae. Classification (NCBI taxonomy): domain Eukaryota; kingdom Metazoa; phylum Arthropoda; class Insecta; order Hemiptera; family Eriococcidae; genus Acanthococcus; species Acanthococcus lagerstroemiae. The sequence goes on along the minus strand of JAJSSI010000037.1, from coordinate 18,760 downwards.
GACCCTTCGTTCCCGAGATACACCCAAAAAAGTTGGAAAAATTGATCAATTTGGGTCAAAAAATGACTCTAGCTCAATTTTGACAACGGATTTGAATTCGTCTCGAAAAATTGAGTAATAAGCGCCAGCGCCGACGCCGTAGCTCTCCGAAAATTTTTTCGCCCGAAAAAACACATGATGTATAGTATGGAGAAATTTTCAAAATTTGAGAAATTCGAAAATTTCGAATTAATGAGTGTTTCTTACTCAATTTTTCACGCTGAGTTCGAATTCGTTGTTCCAATTTGGCGGCGACCCTTCGTTCCCGAGATACACCCAAAAAAGTTGGAAAAATTGATCAATTTGGGTCCAAAAATGACTCTAGCTCAATTTTGACAACGGATTTGAATTCGTCTCGAAAAATTGAGTAATAAGCGCCAGCGCCGACGCCGTAGCTCTCCGAAAATTTTTTCGCCCGAAAAAACACATGATGTATAGTATGGAGAAATTTTCAAAATTTGAGAAATTCGAAAATTTCGAATTAATGAGTGTTTCTTACTCAATTTTTCACGCTGAGTTCGAATTCGTTGTTCCAATTTGGCGGCGACCCTTCGTTCCCGAGATACACCCAAAAAAGTTGGAAAAATTGATCAATTTGGGTCCAAAAATGACTCTAGCTCAATTTTGACAACGGATTTGAATTCGTCTCGAAAAATTGAGTAATAAGCGCCAGCGCCGACGCCGTAGCTCTCCGAAAATTTTTTCGCCCGAAAAAACACATGATGTATAGTATGGAGAAATTTTCAAAATTTGAGAAATTCGAAAATTTCGAATTAATGAGTGTTTCTTACTCAATTTTTCACGCTGAGTTCGAATTCGTTGTTCCAATTTGGCGGCGACCCTTCGTTCCCGAGATACACCCAAAAAAGTTGGAAAAATTGATCAATTTGGGTCCAAAAATGACTCTAGCTCAATTTTGACAACGGATTTGAATTCGTCTCGAAAAATTGAGTAATAAGCGCCAGCGCCGACGCCGTAGCTCTCCGAAAATTTTTTCGCCCGAAAAAACACATGATGTATAGTATGGAGAAATTTTCAAAATTTGAGAAATTCGAAAATTTCGAATTAATGAGTGTTTCTTACTCAATTTTTCACGCTGAGTTCGAATTCGTTGTTCCAATTTGGCGGCGACCCTTCGTTCCCGAGATACACCCAAAAAAGTTGGAAAAATTGATCAATTTGGGTCAAAAAATGACTCTAGCTCAATTTTGACAACGGATTTGAATTCGTCTCGAAAAATTGAGTAATAAGCGCCAGCGCCGACGCCGTAGCTCTCCGAAAATTTTTTCGCCCGAAAAAACACATGATGTATAGTATGGAGAAATTTTCAAAATTTGAGAAATTCGAAAATTTCGAATTAATGAGTGTTTCTTACTCAATTTTTCACGCTGAGTTCGAATTCGTTGTTCCAATTTGGCGGCGACCCTTCGTTCCCGAGATACACCCAAAAAAGTTGGAAAAATTGATCAATTTGGGTCAAAAAATGACTCTAGCTCAATTTTGACAACGGATTTGAATTCGTCTCGAAAAATTGAGTAATAAGCGCCAGCGCCGACGCCGTAGCTCTCCGAAAATTTTTTCGCCCGAAAAAACACATGATGTATAGTATGGAGAAATTTTCAAAATTTGAGAAATTCGAAAATTTCGAATTAATGAGTGTTTCTTACTCAATTTTTCACGCTGAGTTCGAATTCGTTGTTCCAATTTGGCGGCGACCCTTCGTTCCCGAGATACACCCAAAAAAGTTGGAAAAATTGATCAATTTGGGTCCAAAAATGACTCTAGCTCAATTTTGACAACGGATTTGAATTCGTCTCGAAAAATTGAGTAATAAGCGCCAGCGCCGACGCCGTAGCTCTCCGAAAATTTTTTCGCCCGAAAAAACACATGATGTATAGTATGGAGAAATTTTCAAAATTTGAGAAATTCGAAAATTTCGAATTAATGAGTGTTTCTTACTCAATTTTTCACGCTGAGTTCGAATTCGTTGTTCCAATTTGGCGGCGACCCTTCGTTCCCGAGATACACCCAAAAAAGTTGGAAAAATTGATCAATTTGGGTCCAAAAATGACTCTAGCTCAATTTTGACAACGGATTTGAATTCGTCTCGAAAAATTGAGTAATAAGCGCCAGCGCCGACGCCGTAGCTCTCCGAAAATTTTTTCGCCCGAAAAAACACATGATGTATAGTATGGAGAAATTTTCAAAATTTGAGAAATTCGAAAATTTCGAATTAATGAGTGTTTCTTACTCAATTTTTCACGCTGAGTTCGAATTCGTTGTTCCAATTTGGCGGCGACCCTTCGTTCCGAGATACACCCAAAAAAGTTGGAAAAATTGATCAATTTGGGAAAAACTCTAGCTCTAATTTTGACAACGGATTTGAATTCGTCTCGAAAAATTGAGTAATAAGCGCCAGCGCCGACGCCGTAGCTCTCCGAAAATTTTTTCGCCCGAAAAAACACATGAGTATAGTATGGAGAAATTTTCAAAATTTGAGAAATTCGAAAATTTCGAATTAATGAGTGTTTCTTACTCAATTTTTCACGCTGAGTTCGAATTCGTTGTTCCAATTTGGCGGCGACCCTTCGTTCCCGAGATACACCCAAAAAAGTTGGAAAAATTGATCAATTTGGGTCAAAAAATGACTCTAGCTCAATTTTGACAACGGATTTGAATTCGTCTCGAAAAATTGAGTAATAAGCGCCAGCGCCGACGCCGTAGCTCTCCGAAAATTTTTTCGCCCGAAAAAACACATGATGTATAGTATGGAGAAATTTTCAAAATTTGAGAAATTCGAAAATTTCGAATTAATGAGTGTTTCTTACTCAATTTTTCACGCTGAGTTCGAATTCGTTGTTCCAATTTGGCGGCGACCCTTCGTTCCGAGATACACCCAAAAAAGTTGGAAAAATTGATCAATTTGGGTCAAAAATGACTCTAGCTCAATTTTGACAACGGATTTGAATTCGTCTCGAAAAATTGAGTAATAAGCGCCAGCGCCGACGCCGTAGCTCTCCGAAAATTTTTTCGCCCGAAAAAACACATGATGTATAGTATGGAGAAATTTTCAAAATTTGAGAAATTCGAAAATTTCGAATTAATGAGTGTTTCTTACTCAATTTTTCACGCTGAGTTCGAATTCGTTGTTCCAATTTGGCGGCGACCCTTCGTTCCCGAGATACACCCAAAAAAGTTGGAAAAATTGATCAATTTGGGTCAAAAATGACTCTAGCTCAATTTTGACAACGGATTTGAATTCGTCTCGAAAAATTGAGTAATAAGCGCCAGCGCCGACGCCGTAGCTCTCCGAAAATTTTTTCGCCCGAAAAAACACATGATGTATAGTATGGAGAAATTTTCAAAATTTGAGAAATTCGAAAATTTCGAATTAATGAGTGTTTCTTACTCAATTTTTCACGCTGAGTTCGAATTCGTTGTTCCAATTTGGCGGCGACCCTTCGTTCCCGAGATACACCCAAAAAAGTTGGAAAAATTGATCAATTTGGGTCAAAAAATGACTCTAGCTCAATTTTGACAACGGATTTGAATTCGTCTCGAAAAATTGAGTAATAAGCGCCAGCGCCGACGCCGTAGCTCTCCGAAAATTTTTTCGCCCGAAAAAACACATGATGTATAGTATGGAGAAATTTTCAAATTTTGAGAAATTCGAAAATTTCGAATTAATGAGTGTTTCTTACTCAATTTTTCACGCTGAGTTCGAATTCGTTGTTCCAATTTGGCGGCGACCCTTCGTTCCGAGATACACCCAAAAAAGTTGGAAAAATTGATCAATTTGGGTCAAAAAATGACTCTAGCTCAATTTTGACAACGGATTTGAATTCGTCTCGAAAAATTGAGTAATAAGCGCCAGCGCCGACGCCGTAGCTCTCCGAAAATTTTTTCGCCCGAAAAAACACATGATGTATAGTATGGAGAAATTTTCAAAATTTGAGAAATTCGAAAATTTCGAATTAATGAGTGTTTCTTACTCAATTTTTCACGCTGAGTTCGAATTCGTTGTTCCAATTTGGCGGCGACCCTTCGTTCCCGAGATACACCCAAAAAAGTTGGAAAAATTGATCAATTTGGGTCCAAAAATGACTCTAGCTCAATTTTGACAACGGATTTGAATTCGTCTCGAAAAATTGAGTAATAAGCGCCAGCGCCGACGCCGTAGCTCTCCGAAAATTTTTTCGCCCGAAAAAACACATGATGTATAGTATGGAGAAATTTTCAAAATTTGAGAAATTCGAAAATTTCGAATTAATGAGTGTTTCTTACTCAATTTTTCACGCTGAGTTCGAATTCGTTGTTCCAATTTGGCGGCGACCCTTCGTTCCCGAGATACACCCAAAAAAGTTGGAAAAATTGATCAATTTGGGTCCAAAAATGACTCTAGCTCAATTTTGACAACGGATTTGAATTCGTCTCGAAAAATTGAGTAATAAGCGCCAGCGCCGACGCCGTAGCTCTCCGAAAATTTTTTCGCCCGAAAAAACACATGATGTATAGTATGGAGAAATTTTCAAAATTTGAGAAATTCGAAAATTTCGAATTAATGAGTGGTTCTTACTCAATTTTTCACGCTGAGTTCGAATTCGTTGTTCCAATTTGGCGGCGACCCTTCGTTCCCGAGATACACCCAAAAAAGTTGGAAAAATTGATCAATTTGGGTCCAAAAATGACTCTAGCTCAATTTTGACAACGGATTTGAATTCGTCTCGAAAAATTGAGTAATAAGCGCCAGCGCCGACGCCGTAGCTCTCCGAAAATTTTTTCGCCCGAAAAAAACACATGAGTGTATGGAGAAATTTTCAAAATTTGAGAAATTCGAAAATTTCGAATTAATGAGTGTTTCTTACTCAATTTTTCACGCTGAGTTCGAATTCGTTGTTCCAATTTGGCGGCGACCCTTCGTTCCGAGATACACCCAAAAAAGTTGGAAAAATTGATCAATTTGGGTCCAAAAAATGACTCTAGCTCAATTTTGACAACGGATTTGAATTCGTCTCGAAAAATTGAGTAATAAGCGCCAGCGCCGACGCCGTAGCTCTCCGAAAATTTTTTCGCCCGAAAAAACACATGAGTGTGGAGAAATTTTCAAAATTTGAGAAATTCGAAAATTTCGAATTAATGAGTGTTTCTTACTCAATTTTTCACGCTGAGTTCGAATTCGTTGTTCCAATTTGGCGGCGACCCTTCGTTCCCGAGATACACCCAAAAAAGTTGGAAAAATTGATCAATTTGGGTCAAAAAATGACTCTAGCTCAATTTTGACAACGGATTTGAATTCGTCTCGAAAAATTGAGTAATAAGCGCCAGCGCCGACGCCGTAGCTCTCCGAAAATTTTTTCGCCCGAAAAAACACATGATGTATATAGTATGGAGAAATTTTCAAAATTTGAGAAATTCGAAAATTTCGAATTAATGAGTGTTTCTTACTCAATTTTTCACGCTGAGTTCGAATTCGTTGTTCCAATTTGGCGGCGACCCTTCGTTCCCGAGATACACCCAAAAAAGTTGGAAAAATTGATCAATTTGGGTCCAAAAATGACTCTAGCTCAATTTTGACAACGGATTTGAATTCGTCTCGAAAAATTGAGTAATAAGCGCCAGCGCCGACGCCGTAGCTCTCCGAAAATTTTTTCGCCCGAAAAAACACATGATGTATAGTATGGAGAAATTTTCAAAATTTGAGAAATTCGAAAATTTCGAATTAATGAGTGTTTCTTACTCAATTTTTCACGCTGAGTTCGAATTCGTTGTTCCAATTTGGCGGCGACCCTTCGTTCCCGAGATACACCCAAAAAAGTTGGAAAAATTGATCAATTTGGGTCAAAAATGACTCTAGCTCAATTTTGACAACGGATTTGAATTCGTCTCGAAAAATTGAGTAATAAGCGCCAGCGCCGACGCCGTAGCTCTCCGAAAATTTTTTCGCCCGAAAAAACACATGATGTATAGTATGGAGAAATTTTCAAAATTTGAGAAATTCGAAAATTTCGAATTAATGAGTGTTTCTTACTCAATTTTTCACGCTGAGTTCGAATTCGTTGTTCCAATTTGGCGGCGACCCTTCGTTCCCGAGATACACCCAAAAAAGTTGGAAAAATTGATCAATTTGGGTCAAAAAATGACTCTAGCTCAATTTTGACAACGGATTTGAATTCGTCTCGAAAAATTGAGTAATAAGCGCCAGCGCCGACGCCGTAGCTCTCCGAAAATTTTTTCGCCCGAAAAAACACATGATGTATAGTATGGAGAAATTTTCAAAATTTGAGAAATTCGAAAATTTCGAATTAATGAGTGTTTCTTACTCAATTTTTCACGCTGAGTTCGAATTCGTTGTTCCAATTTGGCGGCGACCCTTCGTTCCCGAGATACACCCAAAAAAGTTGGAAAAATTGATCAATTTGGGTCAAAAATGACTCTAGCTCAATTTTGACAACGGATTTGAATTCGTCTCGAAAAATTGAGTAATAAGCGCCAGCGCCGACGCCGTAGCTCTCCGAAAATTTTTTCGCCCGAAAAAAACACATGATGTATAGTATGGAGAAATTTTCAAAATTTGAGAAATTCGAAAATTTCGAATTAATGAGTGTTTCTTACTCAATTTTTCACGCTGAGTTCGAATTCGTTGTTCCAATTTGGCGGCGACCCTTCGTTCCCGAGATACACCCAAAAAAGTTGGAAAAATTGATCAATTTGGTCCAAAAATGACTCTAGCTCAATTTTGACAACGGATTTGAATTCGTCTCGAAAAATTGAGTAATAAGCGCCAGCGCCGACGCCGTAGCTCTCCGAAAATTTTTTCGCCCGAAAAAACACATGATGTATAGTATGGAGAAATTTTCAAAATTTGAGAAATTCGAAAATTTCGAATTAATGAGTGTTTCTTACTCAATTTTTCACGCTGAGTTCGAATTCGTTGTTCCAATTTGGCGGCGACCCTTCGTTCCCGAGATACACCCAAAAAAGTTGGAAAAATTGATCAATTTGGGTCAAAAATGACTCTAGCTCAATTTTGACAACGGATTTGAATTCGTCTCGAAAAATTGAGTAATAAGCGCCAGCGCCGACGCCGTAGCTCTCCGAAAATTTTTTCGCCCGAAAAAACACATGATGTATAGTATGGAGAAATTTTCAAAATTTGAGAAATTCGAAAATTTCGAATTAATGAGTGTTTCTTACTCAATTTTTCACGCTGAGTTCGAATTCGTTGTTCCAATTTGGCGGCGACCCTTCGTTCCGAGATACACCCAAAAAAGTTGGAAAAATTGATCAATTTGGTCCAAAAATGACTCTAGCTCAATTTTGACAACGGATTTGAATTCGTCTCGAAAAATTGAGTAATAAGCGCCAGCGCCGACGCCGTAGCTCTCCGAAAATTTTTTCGCCCGAAAAAACACATGATGTATAGTATGGAGAAATTTTCAAAATTTGAGAAATTCGAAAATTTCGAATTAATGAGTGTTTCTTACTCAATTTTTCACGCTGAGTTCGAATTCGTTGTTCCAATTTGGCGGCGACCCTTCGTTCCCGAGATACACCCAAAAAAGTTGGAAAAATTGATCAATTTGGGTCAAAAAATGACTCTAGCTCAATTTTGACAACGGATTTGAATTCGTCTCGAAAAATTGAGTAATAAGCGCCAGCGCCGACGCCGTAGCTCTCCGAAAATTTTTTCGCCCGAAAAAACACATGAGTATGTATGGAGAAATTTTCAAAATTTGAGAAATTCGAAAATTTCGAATTAATGAGTGTTTCTTACTCAATTTTTCACGCTGAGTTCGAATTCGTTGTTCCAATTTGGCGGCGACCCTTCGTTCCCGAGATACACCCAAAAAAGTTGGAAAAATTGATCAATTTGGGTCCAAAAATGACTCTAGCTCAATTTTGACAACGGATTTGAATTCGTCTCGAAAAATTGAGTAATAAGCGCCAGCGCCGACGCCGTAGCTCTCCGAAAATTTTTTCGCCCGAAAAAACACATGATGTATAGTATGGAGAAATTTTCAAAATTTGAGAAATTCGAAAATTTCGAATTAATGAGTGTTTCTTACTCAATTTTTCACGCTGAGTTCGAATTCGTTGTTCCAATTTGGCGGCGACCCTTCGTTCCCGAGATACACCCAAAAAAGTTGGAAAAATTGATCAATTTGGGTCAAAAAATGACTCTAGCTCAATTTTGACAACGGATTTGAATTCGTCTCGAAAAATTGAGTAATAAGCGCCAGCGCCGACGCCGTAGCTCTCCGAAAATTTTTTCGCCCGAAAAAACACATGATGTATAGTATGGAGAAATTTTCAAAATTTGAGAAATTCGAAAATTTCGAATTAATGAGTGTTTCTTACTCAATTTTTCACGCTGAGTTCGAATTCGTTGTTCCAATTTGGCGGCGACCCTTCGTTCCCGAGATACACCCAAAAAAGTTGGAAAAATTGATCAATTTGGGTCAAAAAATGACTCTAGCTCAATTTTGACAACGGATTTGAATTCGTCTCGAAAAATTGAGTAATAAGCGCCAGCGCCGACGCCGTAGCTCTCCGAAAATTTTTTCGCCCGAAAAAACACATGATGTATAGTATGGAGAAATTTTCAAAATTTGAGAAATTCGAAAATTTCGAATTAATGAGTGTTCCTTACTCAATTTTTCACGCTGAGTTCGAATTCGTTGTTCCAATTTGGCGGCGACCCTTCGTTCCCGAGATACACCCAAAAAAGTTGGAAAAATTGATCAATTTGGGTCCAAAAATGACTCTAGCTCAATTTTGACAACGGATTTGAATTCGTCTCGAAAAATTGAGTAATAAGCGCCAGCGCCGACGCCGTAGCTCTCCGAAAATTTTTTCGCCCGAAAAAACACATGATGTATAGTATGGAGAAATTTTCAAAATTTGAGAAATTCGAAAATTTCGAATTAATGAGTGTTTCTTACTCAATTTTTCACGCTGAGTTCGAATTCGTTGTTCCAATTTGGCGGCGACCCTTCGTTCCGAGATACACCCAAAAAAGTTGGAAAAATTGATCAATTTGGGTCCAAAAAATGACTCTAGCTCAATTTTGACAACGGATTTGAATTCGTCTCGAAAAATTGAGTAATAAGCGCCAGCGCCGACGCCGTAGCTCTCCGAAAATTTTTTCGCCCGAAAAAACACATGATGTATAGTATGGAGAAATTTTCAAAATTTGAGAAATTCGAAAATTTCGAATTAATGAGTGTTTCTTACTCAATTTTTCACGCTGAGTTCGAATTCGTTGTTCCAATTTGGCGGCGACCCTTCGTTCCCGAGATACACCCAAAAAAGTTGGAAAAATTGATCAATTTGGGTCCAAAAATGACTCTAGCTCAATTTTGACAACGGATTTGAATTCGTCTCGAAAAATTGAGTAATAAGCGCCAGCGCCGACGCCGTAGCTCTCCGAAAATTTTTTCGCCCGAAAAAACACATGATGTAGTATGGAGAAATTTTCAAAATTTGAGAAATTCGAAAATTTCGAATTAATGAGTGTTTCTTACTCAATTTTTCACGCTGAGTTCGAATTCGTTGTTCCAATTTGGCGGCGACCCTTCGTTCCCGAGATACACCCAAAAAAGTTGGAAAAATTGATCAATTTGGGTCCAAAAATGACTCTAGCTCAATTTTGACAACGGATTTGAATTCGTCTCGAAAAATTGAGTAATAAGCGCCAGCGCCGACGCCGTAGCTCTCCGAAAATTTTTTCGCCCGAAAAAACACATGATAGTATGGAGAAATTTTCAAAATTTGAGAAATTCGAAAATTTCGAATTAATGAGTGTTTCTTACTCAATTTTTCACGCTGAGTTCGAATTCGTTGTTCCAATTTGGCGGCGACCCTTCGTTCCGAGATACACCCAAAAAAGTTGGAAAAATTGATCAATTTGGGTCCAAAAATGACTCTAGCTCAATTTTGACAACGGATTTGAATTCGTCTCGAAAAATTGAGTAATAAGCGCCAGCGCCGACGCCGTAGCTCTCCGAAAATTTTTTCGCCCGAAAAAACACATGATGTATAGTATGGAGAAATTTTCAAAATTTGAGAAATTCGAAAATTTCGAATTAATGAGTGTTTCTTACTCAATTTTTCACGCTGAGTTCGAATTCGTTGTTCCAATTTGGCGGCGACCCTTCGTTCCCGAGATACACCCAAAAAAGTTGGAAAAATTGATCAATTTGGGTCAAAAATGACTCTAGCTCAATTTTGACAACGGATTTGAATTCGTCTCGAAAAATTGAGTAATAAGCGCCAGCGCCGACGCCGTAGCTCTCCGAAAATTTTTTCGCCCGAAAAAACACATGATGTATAGTATGGAGAAATTTTCAAAATTTGAGAAATTCGAAAATTTCGAATTAATGAGTGTTTCTTACTCAATTTTTCACGCTGAGTTCGAATTCGTTGTTCCAATTTGGCGGCGACCCTTCGTTCCGAGATACACCCAAAAAAGTTGGAAAAATTGATCAATTTGGGTCCAAAAATGACTCTAGCTCAATTTTGACAACGGATTTGAATTCGTCTCGAAAAATTGAGTAATAAGCGCCAGCGCCGACGCCGTAGCTCTCCGAAAATTTTTTCGCCCGAAAAAACACATGATGTGTATGGAGAAATTTTCAAAATTTGAGAAATTCGAAAATTTCGAATTAATGAGTGTTTCTTACTCAATTTTTCACGCTGAGTTCGAATTCGTTGTTCCAATTTGGCGGCGACCCTTCGTTCCCGAGATACACCAAAAAAGTTGGAAAAATTGATCAATTTGGGTCAAAAAATGACTCTAGCTCAATTTTGACAACGGATTTGAATTCGTCTCGAAAAATTGAGTAATAAGCGCCAGCGCCGACGCCGTAGCTCTCCGAAAATTTTTTCGCCCGAAAAAAACACATGAGTATAGTATGGAGAAATTTTCAAAATTTGAGAAATTCGAAAATTTCGAATTAATGAGTGTTTCTTACTCAATTTTTCACGCTGAGTTCGAATTCGTTGTTCCAATTTGGCGGCGACCCTTCGTTCCGAGATACACCCAAAAAAGTTGGAAAAATTGATCAATTTGGGTCCAAAAATGACTCTAGCTCAATTTTGACAACGGATTTGAATTCGTCTCGAAAAATTGAGTAATAAGCGCCAGCGCCGACGCCGTAGCTCTCCGAAAATTTTTTCGCCCGAAAAAACACATGATGTATAGTATGGAGAAATTTTCAAAATTTGAGAAATTCGAAAATTTCGAATTAATGAGTGTTTCTTACTCAATTTTTCACGCTGAGTTCGAATTCGTTGTTCCAATTTGGCGGCGACCCTTCGTTCCCGAGATACACCCAAAAAAGTTGGAAAAATTGATCAATTTGGGTCAAAAATGACTCTAGCTCAATTTTGACAACGGATTTGAATTCGTCTCGAAAAATTGAGTAATAAGCGCCAGCGCCGACGCCGTAGCTCTCCGAAAATTTTTTCGCCCGAAAAAAACACATGATGTAGTATGGAGAAATTTTCAAAATTTGAGAAATTCGAAAATTTCGAATTAATGAGTGTTTCTTACTCAATTTTTCACGCTGAGTTCGAATTCGTTGTTCCAATTTGGCGGACCCTTCGTTCCCGAGATACACCCAAAAAAGTTGGAAAAATTGATCAATTTGGGTCCAAAAATGACTCTAGCTCAATTTTGACAACGGATTTGAATTCGTCTCGAAAAATTGAGTAATAAGCGCCAGCGCCGACGCCGTAGCTCTCCGAAAATTTTTTCGCCCGAAAAAACACATGTAGTATGGAGAAATTTTCAAAATTTGAGAAATTCGAAAATTTCGAATTAATGAGTGTTTCTTACTCAATTTTTCACGCTGAGTTCGAATTCGTTGTTCCAATTTGGCGGCGACCCTTCGTTCCCGAGATACACCCAAAAAGTTGGAAAAATTGATCAATTTGTGTCCAAAAATGACTCTAGCTCAATTTTGACAACGGATTTGAATTCGTCTCGAAAATTGAGTAATAAGCGCCAGCGCCGACGCCGTAGCTCTCCGAAAATTTTTTCGCCCGAAAAAACACATGATGTATAGTATGGAGAAATTTTCAAAATTTGAGAAATTCGAAAATTTCGAATTAATGAGTGTTTCTTACTCAATTTTTCACGCTGAGTTCGAATTCGTTGTTCCAATTTGGCGGCGACCTTCGTTCCCGAGATACACCCAAAAAAGTTGGAAAAATTGATCAATTTGGGTCCAAAAATGACTCTAGCTCAATTTTGACAACGGATTTGAATTCGTCTCGAAAAATTGAGTAATAAGCGCCAGCGCCGACGCCGTAGCTCTCCGAAAATTTTTTCGCCCGAAAAAACACATGATGTAGTATGGAGAAATTTTCAAAATTTGAGAAATTCGAAAATTTCGAATTAATGAGTGTTTTTACTCAATTTTTCACGCTGAGTTCGAATTCGTTGTTCCAATTTGGCGGCGACCCTTCGTTCCCGAGATACACCCAAAAAAGTTGGAAAAATTGATCAATTTGGGTCAAAAATGACTCTAGCTCAATTTTGACAACGGATTTGAATTCGTCTCGAAAAATTGAGTAATAAGCGCCAGCGCCGACGCCGTAGCTCTCCGAAAATTTTTTCGCCCGAAAAAAACATGAGTGTAGGAGGAGAAATTTTCAAAATTTGAGAAATTCGAAAATTTCGAATTAATGAGTGTTTCTTACTCAATTTTTCACGCTGAGTTCGAATTCGTTGTTCCAATTTGGCGGCGACCCTTCGTTCCCCAGATACACCAAAAAAGTTGGAAAAATTGATCAATTTGGGTCCAAAAATGACTCTAGCTCAATTTTGACAACGGATTTGAATTCGTCTCGAAAAATTGAGTAATAAGCGCCAGCGCCGACGCCGTAGCTCTCCGAAAATTTTTTCGCCCGAAAAAAACACATGAGTGTTAGTATGGAGAAATTTTCAAAATTTGAGAAATTCGAAAATTTCGAATTAATGAGTGGTTCTTACTCAATTTTTCACGCTGAGTTCGAATTCGTTGTTCCAATTTGGCGGCGACCCTTCGTTCCCGAGATACACCCAAAAAAGTTGGAAAAATTGATCAATTTGGGTCCAGAAATGACTCTAGCTCAATTTTGACAACGGATTTGAATTCGTCTCGAAAAATTGAGTAATAAGCGCCAGCGCCGACGCCGTAGCTCTCCGAAAATTTTTCGCCCGAAAAAACACATGAGTGTATGGAGAAATTTCAAAATTTTGAGAAATTCGAAAATTTCGAATTAATGAGTGTTTCTTACTCAATTTTTCACGCTGAGTTCGAATTCGTTGTTCCAATTTGGCGGCGACCCTTCGTTCCCGAGATACACCAAAAAAGTTGGAAAAATTGATCAATTTGGGTCCAAAAATGACTCTAGCTCAATTTTGACAACGGATTTGAATTCGTCTCGAAAAATTGAGTAATAAGCGCCAGCGCCGACGCCGTAGCTCTCCGAAAATTTTTTCGCCCGAAAAAACACATGATGTATATAGTATGGAGAAATTTTCAAAATTTGAGAAATTCGAAAATTTCGAATTAATGAGTGTTTCTTACTCAATTTTTCACGCTGAGTTCGAATTCGTTGTTCCAATTTGGCGGCGACCCTTCGTTCCGAGATACACCAAAAAAGTTGGAAAAATTGATCAATTTGGGTCCAAAATGACTCTAGCTCAATTTTGACAACGGATTTGAATTCGTCTCGAAAAATTGAGTAATAAGCGCCAGCGCCGACGCCGTAGCTCTCCGAAAATTTTTTCGCCCGAAAAAACACATGATGTATAGTATGGAGAAAATTTTCAAAATTTGAGAAATTCGAAAATTTCGAATTAATGAGTGTTCTTACTCAATTTTTCACGCTGAGTTCGAATTCGTTGTTCCAATTTGGCGGCGACCCTTCGTTCCCGAGATACACCCAAAAAAGTTGGAAAATTGATCAATTTGGGTCAAAAAATGACTCTAGCTCAATTTTGACAACGGATTTGAATTCGTCTCGAAAAATTGAGTAATAAGCGCCAGCGCCGACGCCGTAGCTCTCCGAAATTTTTTCGCCCGAAAAAACACATGATGTATGTATGGAGAAATTTTCAAAATTTTGAGAAATTCGAAAATTTCGAATTAATGAGTGTTTCTTACTCAATTTTTCACGCTGAGTTCGAATTCGTTGTTCCAATTTGGCGGCGACCCTTCGTTCCCGAGATACACCCAAAAAAGTTGGAAAAATTGATCAATTTGGGTCAAAAAATGACTCTAGCTCAATTTTGACAACGGATTTGAATTCGTCTCGAAAAATTGAGTAATAAGCGCCAGCGCCGACGCCGTAGCTCTCCGAAAATTTTTTCGCCCGAAAAAACACATGATGTATAGTATGGAGAAATTTTCAAAATTTGAGAAATTCGAAAATTTCGAATTAATGAGTGTTTCTTACTCAATTTTTCACGCTGAGTTCGAATTCGTTGTTCCAATTTGGCGGCGACCTTCGTTCCCGAGATACACCCAAAAAAGTTGGAAAAATTGATCAATTTGGGTCCAAAATGACTCTAGCTCAATTTTGACAACGGATTTGAATTCGTCTCGAAAAATTGAGTAATAAGCGCCAGCGCCGACGCCGTAGCTCTCCGAAAATTTTTCGCCCGAAAAAAACATGATGTATAGTATGGAGAAATTTTCAAAATTTGAGAAATTCGAAAATTCGAATTAATGAGTGTTTCTTACTCAATTTTTCACGCTGAGTTCGAATTCGTTGTTCCAATTTGGCGGCGACCCTTCGTTCCCGAGATACACCCAAAAAAGTTGGAAAAATTGATCAATTTGGGTCAAAAAATGACTCTAGCTCAATTTTGACAACGGATTTGAATTTGTCTCGAAAAATTGAGTAATAAGCGCCAGCGCCGACGCCGTAGCTCTCCGAAAATTTTTTCGCCCGAAAAAACACATGATGTATAGTATGGAGAAATTTTCAAAATTTGAGAAATTCGAAAATTTCGAATTAATGAGTGTTTCTTACTCAATTTTTCACGCTGAGTTCGAATTCGTTGTTCCAATTTGGCGGCGACCCTTCGTTCCGAGATACACCCAAAAAAGTTGGAAAAATTGATCAATTTGGGTCCAAAATGACTCTAGCTCAATTTTGACAACGGATTTGAATTCGTCTCGAAAAATTGAGTAATAAGCGCCAGCGCCGACGCCGTAGCTCTCCGAAAATTTTTTCGCCCGAAAAAACACATGATGTATAGTATGGAGAAATTTTCAAAATTTGAGAAATTCGAAAATTTCGAATTAATGAGTGGTTCTTACTCAATTTTTCACGCTGAGTTCGAATTCGTTGTTCCAATTTGGCGGCGACCCTTCGTTCCCGAGATACACCCAAAAAAGTTGGAAAAAATTGATCAATTTGGGTCAAAAAATGACTCTAGCTCAATTTTGACAACGGATTTGAATTCGTCTCGAAAAATTGAGTAATAGCGCCAGCGCCGACGCCGTAGCTCTCCGAAAATTTTTTCGCCGAAAAACACATGAGTGTAAGGAGAAATTTTCAAAATTTTGAGAAATTCGAAAATTTCGAATTAATGAGTGTTTCTTACTCAATTTTTCACGCTGAGTTCGAATTCGTTGTTCAATTTGGCGGCGACCCTTCGTTCCGAGATACACCAAAAAAAGTTGGAAAAATTGATCAATTTGTGTCCAAAAATGACTCTAGCTCAATTTTGACAACGGATTTGAATTCGTCTCGAAAAATTGAGTAATAAGCGCCAGCGCCGACGCCGTAGCTCTCCGAAAATTTTTTCGCCCGAAAAAACACATGAGTATAGTATGGAGAAATTTTCAAAATTTGAGAAATTCGAAAATTTCGAATTAATGAGTGTTTCTTACTCAATTTTTCACGCTGAGTTCGAATTCGTTGTTCCAATTTGGCGGCGACCCTTCGTTCCCGAGATACACCAAAAAAGTTGGAAAAATTGATCAATTTGTGTCCAAAAATGACTCTAGCTCAATTTTGACAACGGATTTGAATTCGTCTCGAAAAATTGAGTAATAAGCGCCAGCGCGACGCCGTAGCTCTCCGAAAATTTTTTCGCCCGAAAAAACACATGATGTGTATGGAGAAATTTTCAAAATTTGAGAAATTCGAAAATTTCGAATTAATGAGTGTTTCTTACTCAATTTTTCACGCTGAGTTCGAATTCGTTGTTCCAATTTGGCGGCGACCCTTCGTTCCGAGATACACCCAAAAAAGTTGGAAAAATTGATCAATTTGGGTCAAAAATGACTCTAGCTCAATTTTGACAACGGATTTGAATTCGTCTCGAAAATTGAGTAATAAGCGCCAGCGCCGACGCCGTAGCTCTCCGAAAATTTTTTCGCCCGAAAAAAACACATGATGTATTAGTATGGAGAAATTTTCAAAATTTGAGAAATTCGAAAATTTCGAATTAATGAGTGGTTCTTACTCAATTTTTCACGCTGAGTTCGAATTCGTTGTTCCAATTTGGCGGCGACCCTTCGTTCCCGAGATACACCCAAAAAAGTTGGAAAAATTGATCAATTTGGGTCCAAAAATGACTCTAGCTCAATTTTGACAACGGATTTGAATTCGTCTCGAAAAATTGAGTAATAAGCGCCAGCGCCGACGCCGTAGCTCTCCGAAAAATTTTTCGCCCGAAAAAACACATGATGTATAAGTATGGAGATATTTTCAAAATTTGAGAAATTCGAAAATTTCGAATTAATGAGTGGTTCTTACTCAATTTTTCACGCTGAGTTCGAATTCGTTGTTCCAATTTGGCGGCGACCCTTCGTTCCCGAGATACACCCAAAAAGTTGGAAAAATTGATCAATTTGGGTCAAAAATGACTCTAGCTCAATTTTGACAACGGATTTGAATTCGTCTCGAAAAATTGAGTAATAAGCGCCAGCGCCGACGCCGTAGCTCTCCGAAAATTTTTTCGCCCGAAAAAACACATGATGTATAGTATGGAGAAATTTTCAAAATTTTAGAAATTCGAAAATTTCGAATTAATGAGTGTTTCTTACTCAATTTTTCACGCTGAGTTCGAATTCGTTGTTCCAATTTGGCGGCGACCCTTCGTTCCCGAGATACACCCAAAAAAGTTGGAAAAATTGATCAATTTGGGTCCAAAAATGACTCTAGCTCAATTTTGACAACGGATTTGAATTCGTCTCGAAAAATTGAGTAATAAGCGCCAGCGCCGACGCCGTAGCTCTCCGAAAATTTTTTCGCCCGAAAAAACACAAGATGAGTGTATGGAGAAATTTTCAAAATTTGAGAAATTCGAAAATTTCGAATTAATGAGTGGTTCTTACTCAATTTTTCACGCTGAGTTCGAATTCGTTGTTCCAATTTGGCGGCGACCCTTCGTTCCCGAGATACACCCAAAAAAGTTGGAAAAATTGATCAATTTGGGTCCAAAAATGACTCTAGCTCAATTTTGACAACGGATTTGAATTCGTCTCGAAAAATTGAGTAATAAGCGCCAGCGCCGACGCCGTAGCTCTCCGAAAATTTTTTCGCCCGAAAAAACACATGATGTAGTGTATGGAGAAATTTTCAAAATTTGAGAAATTCGAAAATTTCGAATTAATGAGTGTTTCTTACTCAATTTTTCACGCTGAGTTCGAATTCGTTGTTCCAATTTGGCGGCGACCCTTCGTTCCCGAGATACACCCAAAAAAGTTGGAAAAATTGATCAATTGGGTCCAAAATGACTCTAGCTCAATTTTGACAACGGATTTGAATTCGTCTCGAAAAATTGAGTAATAAGCGCCAGCGCCGACGCCGTAGCTCTCCGAAAATTTTTCGCCCGAAAAAACACATGATGTATAGTATGGAGAAATTTTCAAAATTTGAGAAATTCGAAAATTTCGAATTAATGAGTGTTTCTTACTCAATTTTTCACGCTGAGTTCGAATTCGTTGTTCCAATTGGCGGCGACCCTTCGTTCCCGAGATACACCCCAAAAAGTTGGAAAAATTGATCAATTTGGGTCAAAAATGACTCTAGCTCAATTTTGACAACGGATTTGAATTCGTCTCGAAAAATTGAGTAATAAGCGCCAGCGCCGACGCCGTAGCTCTCCGAAATTTTTTTCGCCGAAAAAAACATGATGTATATAGTATGGAGAAATTTTCAAAATTTGAGAAAATTCGAAATTTCGAATTAATGAGTGTTTCTTACTCAATTTTTCACGCTGAGTTCGAATTCGTTGTTCCAATTTGGCGGCGACCTTCGTTCCGAGATACACCAAAAAAGTTGGAAAAATTGATCAATTTGGGTCCAAAAATGACTCTAGCTCAATTTTGACAACGGATTTGAATTCGTCTCGAAAAATTGAGTATAAGCGCCAGCGCCGACGCCGTAGCTCTCCGAAATTTTTTCGCCCGAAAAAAACACATGATGTATATAGTATGGAGAAATTTTCAAATTTGAGAAATTCGAAAATTTCGAATTAATGAGTGTTTCTTACTCAATTTTTCACGCTGAGTTCGAATTCGTTGTTCCAATTGGCGGCGACCCTTCGTTCCGAGATACACCAAAAAAGTTGGGAAAAATTGATCAATTTGGGTCCAAAAATGACTCTAGCTCAATTTTGACAACGGATTTGAATTCGTCTCGAAAAATTGAGTAATAAGCGCCAGCGCCGACGCCGTAGCTCTCCGAAAATTTTTTCGCCCGAAAAAAA